>CATIWQ010580389.1:0-12719 GCA_949673415.1 Euphorbia schlechtendalii
AGGGAGAATTAATCAATTACAGTTACTATTGAATCAATTGATTTCGCTATTATATTTAATTTTGTCAATTCTATGGAATTGATTACAGTGTTCTATTATGTTTCATATAAAAGTGACATAGATTAAAATAGATCAATATAAATGAATTCATTGTTTCTAATTTGTTTATAATTCCATCACAGAGGGAATATTTTAGTTCTATCCTTTTTTAATATATTCTCTTTTAGTGCAATTTATAACATCAAATTTAGTTTAATTATTTTTTTCATAATCAAAACAGTGATACATATAGTTTTTATGGCCCGTTGTTTGATTCGTATTTGTCAAACAAAATACATAAATTATGATTAAGGCCACATAAGTAATTTCATTTCATTATGAATTTAAAATGACTGGTTGATGTTCAATTATAGTTACTGAATTTAAATTTTTCATAGAATAGAGAACATGTTAGTAACCAAAGTGGCTTTGTTTGGGTGTATAAACAGTTTATATACATGAAAGATCAATTGTCTTAGTGGGAGGGATTCTTAGTGACATTAAAGAAAAATCACGTAGACAATTGAGATTGTTGATTACAATGCTAGGAGATGACCCAAAGGTAGATCATTGCTTGTAATTGATGACATTATGGATTTTGTTGTTGAGATTAATATGTATATTCTCCCCAAAGGTGCTAAGCTTGTTAATTGGAACATAATTGATAAAATCAATTGATAGATTAAAATTATAGCATCAATGAAAGCAAAAGTTATGTATTTAATTTTCTGCCCAAAGGTGATATTGAATGCATAAATGAAATAAAGGTAATTAGAATATGTTACAATTACAACTCAAGCAATTGAATGAGTATATGTGCATGGTCTTTTCAAAAGTTGAAAAAGAAATGTTTCTTTCGTGCAAAGAAGAGACTCTTAAAGGTTGATTGTCATAAAAGAAATGAATGGTTCGAGGAGAAAGGTATACATTTACTTAATGTTTATTCCGAACTGTTTTTTTACTGAAGTACCTAATAATACTTGGTGGTTAGATTCAGGAGTTACTACTCATGTTTCAAATGTATTACAGGGATATCTTACAGTCCAGCACATAAAAGAAAATTATCAATATCTCTACATGGGAAACAAGCAGAAGGAAAGAATAATGGGTGTAGGAACATATAGATTAATCCTTGACACAGGTTGTCAATTGGATTTAGAAAAGTGTTTATATGTACCAGATTGTGCTAGAAACCTAGCTTGTTTATGTGGGAAAGTTAGATAATAATGGTTTTAAGTTTCAAATTAAAAATGGACCATTTTCTTTATATAAGAATAAATACTATTTTGGTTCTGGTATTTTATTAGATGGATTGTACAAATTTAATTTGGATCATGAGTTTACTGAATCCTTATTTAATGTTGTATATAATGTTGGTGTGAAACGTAGCAGTGATATGCTTGAATCTTCAGCTTACTTATGGCATAAAAGATTAGGGCATATATCTAAGGAAAGAATGATGAGGTTAGTGAAAAGCGAAATACTACCTCCATTGGATTTTGCTGTATGAGATATGTGCATAGATTGCATCAAGGGAAAACAAACTCTGGATGTAGCAAAGAATAAAGCCTTAAGAAGTACTAACTTGTTAGAATTAATACATACTGATATATGTGGTCCAATTGATATACCTACATGGAATGGTGATAAATATTTTACCACTTTTATTGATGATTTCTCATGTTATGGTTATGTGTATTTGTTGTCTAAAAAAATCAATCATTGAATGCACTTGAGACATTCATAACAGAAGTTGAGAGACAATTAAATAAACAAGTTAAGGTTGTGAGATCTGATAGAGGTGGTGAGTATTATGGGAGGTATACTAAAGTGGTCAATGTCTAGGTCTGAGACCACAAGTATTGAAAATAAGGTATGTAAATTAAAGAAATCACTATATGGCTTAAACAAGCTTCCCGATAATGGTACTTGAAATTTAATAGTGTCATTGTTAATTATGGGTTTATAGAGAATACCGTAGATTGGTGTATCTATATGAAGGTTAGTGGGAGCAAGTTTATAATATTAGTTCTATATGTTGATGATATACTCTTAGCCACCAATGATTTAGGTATGTTGAGGGATGCTAAGACTTTTCTCTCTAAGAACTTTGAAATGAGAGATATGGGTGAGGCATCCTATGTGATTGGGATAGAAATATCCTAGAATAGATCACAAGGATGGTTATGTTTATCACAGAAATGTTATATTGAAAAGGTTCTTGAGAGGTATGGAATGACAACATGTTCATCGAGTATAGTTCCAATTAATAAAGGGGATAAGTTTAGTCAGTTGCAATGTCCTCAAACTAACATGGAAAGAAAAGAAATGGAAGGGATCCCATATGCTTCACTAGTAGGAAGTTTAATGTATGCAATGACTTGCACTAGACCGGATATTAGATTTTTCGTTGGTATGTTAGGATGATATCAAAGTAATCTAGGTGTAGGACATTAGAGTGCTGCAAAGAAAGTATTGAGATATTTACAAGGCACAAAAGGTCATATACTCACTTATAGAAAAATCACCCAATTAGAGGTTGTCAGGTACTCAGATTCGGACTATGCCGGATGTGTCGACACAAGAAAGTCCACATTTGGTTATTTTGTATCTTCTAGCTAGAGGTGCAATTTCATGGAAAAGTGGAAAGCAATTTGTCATTGCTACTTGCACCATGGAAGCAGAATTTGTGGCATGCTTTGAGGCCATGGTTCAAGGATTGTGGTTGCGGAACTATATTTCAAGACTTAGGTTAGTTGAAAGTATAGCCAAGCCGGTTAGAATGTACTGTGATAATTCTGCAGTTGTTTTCTTTGCAAAGAATGACAAGTATTCAAAAGGTTCCAAACATATGGATTTGAAATACTTGGCTGTTAAAGAAGAAGTGCAAAACGGTAAAGTGTTTATTGAGCATATTGGTACTGAATCAATGATAGCGGATCCGGTAACAAAAGGTTTGCCGCCCAAATCATTCATTGGACATGTTAGAAATATGGACATCATGGATAAGTCCTTGTTAGCATAGTGGTTCGTATGTGCGTACAATAATTGACTTAGCGTAATATGTTATGTTACTTATGACACTTTGGAATTCATATATATTTTATTATTCACATTAATAAGTTATATGATATTGCAATATACATGATTATATATGTGTTAATAACATAACTAATTTATAATGTAACATTATAGAATATTATTACATGAATGTTTTCAGTGTAAAAGTAAACATTGCGTTAAAGTTATATGGTTTAAGAGCTAAGGTGGTTTGTGGTACATGGAAGGAAACGGGATGACATTAATGACATGCAACCGCCATGACTCAATCACTTTAATTCATATAAGGTCATATGCATAGGTCTAAATTTAGCGCGTTAAGGTTGACCTATACATAAGTATATCATAGATAACATATTTATGCATAAGGTCCAAGTGGGAGAATGTTAGATTATTTTTATAATTTAGGTGGTCCACATGCATAATTAATTAAACCCGATTAAACATAATGGATGGTGTCGCATGATGGATTGCTAACCGAAAGTTGTTTAAATCGGTGAGGGTTGGTGACCCTTTTCTCACTATCGAATAGGACAATATAAATTAGTAATTTTATAGTTGATAGTTTTTTTATAGCATTATGTATATACTATTTAAATTAAATTCAAAACTGCTAATTTTGTTTTCAATGACATTAAAGTTAATTAAACTTATAAAATGCAGTTTTTATTTTGAAGGATATACTGCACCATTAGTTTAATTAGCTTTAATGTAGACGCTAAGTTTGGAGAATTGTATCATCTCCTTTCTATTCTCTATAAAAGTGAATTACAGTAAAAATTACCACTTGCTCCATCCAAGTTATTAAAATCAAAGATAGATGGGAATCAATTCACTTTCTCCTAAAAGACAATGACAATGGAATAAGGTACGCTTCCGCATTTTGTAGTTTTATCGATTGATTCCTTGGAAAGTTTTATAATATGTTTTGATTCTAGAATTGTTTATAGAATCTTTCACTCCTTACAAAATAACCAAAGAGATGCAGAGGCTAGAGAAATCAAAATGCCTGAAGAAAACCTTGGTAAACCAGCCAAAGTCAAGGCAATAAACCAACTTGCCAATCCTAGATAGAGTTTCCTTCTTGTTTTGATTCTTAAATATGCCTAGAATTACCCACATTCCATGTTTCCTCAATTACACATGCTGTTGACAAAAATGGTCTGAGCTAACAGATTGCCGAATAATTGCATTCATATATAATACTCTTTATACTTGTTTAATTCCTATTTGGGATTCATCACATCTCCAACAAATAAGCCTAAGAGCCATCAGTACATGGCCCCATATTCCTACACAAAATGAACTTACTATGTAAGAGTTTAGTTTCAGCTCGAGAGGGATGTTGGAATGCAGCAACAAGCTGAAATGAAATAATCATCACGACTTACCGCCAAGCACATTCTGCAGCTGATCACATGGGATAGAAGCTCATGCCTTGCTGAGGTGGAATATTTAATGTGTTAGCTCGATAGTGTAGACTTAGTTTAAAAGCATTGTAATGACATGGTTTCCATTTAAGTTTTTGTATCAATTCGATCATATTATAAAAGCTTTTAACCAAATCAGTGTTATAAGACCCGGCCTTACTCGCCCAATTGAACCGAAAAAACCTGGATTCGATGACAAGAACGGGATAAGTGATAAAAACAACCCTCTATGTGGTCAACCCGTTAAAACCTCTTTAAAACAATCGGTTAAACCTTTAACTTGGTGAACCAGGATGTGTCAATTGATCAATTATTAAATAAATTTAATTGTTTAATATTCAATAAAAATCAATTAAAATTTATAATTTCAATTACAAAAATTTTGAAATACAACTCTCGCATATTTCGTATCACTATTCTTTTATAACTATACGTATAATGGTTTAAGAAATCTAATAGTAGAAATTTATATAATAACAAAACTAATAATGATTGTGATATTTTTTTAACATTAACTCGTGTAGTTATTTTATTATTTGTTTAGTTTGTCATATCAAGAAAAGACTACACCTAAACCCACACATCTAAGCCTACTCTTAGCTAGGCCCCTCTAAGCCTATGCCTACATCTAGGCCCACTTACTACCATCATCATGACTTTATATCTATAAAAGAGAAATCAATCTCCTCCATAAAGTAACTTTGAACTCCCACAAGAAACATACCCATCTTCCTCCCTCTTAATAAGAACTAATTTAAGCATCGGAGAGGCTTTGCCGGAATCCCAGCCAAGCCTTGTTTTGTAGGTACTTAACGGGAATCTCAACGGAGCATGAAGGATCTCGAAGAACCCGAAATATCTCACGACGAACAGAGTTGACAAAGATACCATTTGGGTACCAAATTGGTGCTGTGAGCGTGGACCGACTTGAGCGTCCCCTCTCAAATATTTCAGATTTAACGAACTTTCCAAATCCAAGCTTTCAAGCTCAACAAGAAAGAAAAGGTAAGAGAAAGAATGGTCAATTAACTCAAATTCATGAACGTAAGAGAATAAAGGGCTTCTTAATAAAAAAGAAGTTGAAGGAAAGAAATCAAAGTGAAAAAGATAGCACAACCCCATTATTCAATTCCAATAATGAAAACAGGAGCATCGTTGTAGGCTTTTTCATCGACGTCCATTTCAAGCCACGCGTTCCGCGTGACCAATTCAAGCTTTAGATGTTTCACATGTACGGTGTGACCCATTCAAGCTTCGGCAGTACCAC
This sequence comes from Euphorbia schlechtendalii, assembly GCA_949673415.1. NCBI lineage: Eukaryota > Viridiplantae > Streptophyta > Magnoliopsida > Malpighiales > Euphorbiaceae > Euphorbia > Euphorbia schlechtendalii. Next base: position 5,797 of record CATIWQ010580389.1, read on the forward strand.
GCATTCGGTGTGACCCATTCAAGCTTTGGTGTGATCCATTTAAGCTTCAGAATTTTCGCGCGTTCGGCGTGACCCATTCAAGCTTCGACGATTCCACGAGTATGGCGTGACCCTTTCAAGCTTCGGCGTTTCCGCACGCTTGGAATCATCTATTCAAGCCTTGGTGTTTCCACGGGTTCGGTGGTACCCATACGAGCTTCGATGGTACTCATTCAAGCTTAGGCGTCGTAATGAGTTCGGTGGTATTCATTCAAGCTTCGATGTTTCTCCAAGTTCGGTGACACTCATTCAAGCTTCGGCGGTATATATCCATTCAAGATTCAACGTCCCCACATGTTTGGCGGGACCCATTCAAGATTCGGCCCCCCCTAAGCTTTGGTCATGGAAGCTTCGGCGATGCAAAGGCTAAGCAATGCGTTCGGTGCCCCCAAGCTTTGGCCATGGATGCTTTGGCCTTCACAGTCGCCAACCACCAAAGCTCTGGTCATGAATTATCATCATTGACCGCTTCAGCCATTTCGAGCTTCGGTTGCCGCAAGCGCCAACCATCGCAAAATTCAGCACCGGCCAGCCTTTGTATTTTTAGCTCAGGCAAAATCCCCACCAACCAAAAAGACACACTATTTCAGCTAGCAAACATTATACAATTTACTCGCCATGGTATATTGCTTGGGATGTTGTATTTCCTACCTTTGTAACTTTCTAATACTCCTCTATACTTTATTTTTTCATTTTTAAGTGACACAAATATAGAATACCTAACACATGTATCTCTGTTTCCTTTACAATTACACCACGAGTAAACCGCCGGGGATGGTTGTATGAGGCTTAACTTGACCACGCCGACAGCCGAAGATCACATGAGGTCCACTCAATATTGTCCTCAGGCTTTGGCACCTCTACAAGCTCCGATAATGAATTTCGGCCAGTGCAAGCTTCGGACTCCAGTTTCAGCCCTTGCTAGTTTCAGCCATTAAAGCCTTAGCCACCACAAGCCTCGTTGTGTAAAGCCTCACTCCATCATGTCGGAAGTCGTAGATCATATTAGTAAATACTGAAATAATGGAGTCGCAGAGATGGCATCCACCAATGGAGTTTATCGTTTAATTTCAATTTCAAGTTCATGGGGGAAGCCATAAAATTTCAAAGTAGAAGAAATAAGAAGCAGTCACTCCCTCCTCGACGGCATTCCTCGCTTCTCGATGGACCTCCCTAACAAAAGGTGAGACATTCCTCCCTCCTCGATGGAATTCCTCCCTTCCTGATGGATCTCCCTGATGAAAGGTGGGACATTCCTCACTCTTCGACAGCCGAAGCAAGCATCCGGCCACCTCCAAGGCGGAAGGTGAGACACTACTCCCTTCTCGATGGCATTCCTCCCTTCCCGATGGACCTCCCTGATGGAAGGCGAGACCTTCCTCACTCTTCGATGGTCGAAGTAAGTACCCGGACACCTCCAAGGCGGAAGGCGAGACATTACTCCCTTATTGATGATATTCCTCCCTTCCCGATGGACCTCCTTGACGGAAGACGAGACCTTCCTCCCTCTTCGACGGTCGAAGCAAGCATTTGGCCACATCCAAGGTGGAAGGCGAGACACTACTCCCTTCTCGATGGCATTCCTCCCTTCCCGATGGACCTCCTGATGGAAGGCGAGACCTTCCTCACTCTTCGATGGCCGAAGCAAGCATCCGGACACCTCAAAGGCAGAAGGCGAGACACTACTCCCTTCTCGATGGCATTCCTCCCTTCTCGATGGATCTCCTTGATGGAAGGTGAGACCTTCTTCCCTCTTTGACGGTTGAAGTAAGCATCCGGCCACCTCCAAGGTGGAAGGCGAGAAACTCCTCCCTTCTCGATGGAATTCCTCCCTTCCCGATGGACCTCCCTAAAGGAAGGCGAGATATTCCTCCCTCTTCGATGGCTGAAGCAAGCATCCTGACACCCCCAAGGCGGAAGCTGAGGCATTCCTCCCTTCTCGATGACATTCCTCCCTCCTTGACTGTCCTCCAAGATGGAAGGCGAGGCATTCTTCACTCCTCCCCGGAGATTGAAGCAAACATTCACTACCACTCAGGCCCGCAGGCCACGATCCCTAGTGATCCCCTCGGTGCTCTTATGCTTTGAAATTAAAGCATCATAGCCTACAGGCTATGACCCCTAGTGATCCCCTCGGTGCTCTTATGCTCATAGGCTGCGATCTCTAGTGATCCCCTCGGTGCTCTAATGCTTTGAAATTAAAGCATCACAGCCCGCAGACCGCGACCCCTAATAGTCCCCTCGACGCTCTTATGTCCGCAGGCCGCGATCCCTAGTGATTCCCTCGGCGCTCTTATTCCCGTAAGCCGCAATCCCTAGTTGTCCCCTCGGCGCTCTTATGCTTTGAAATTAAAGTAAGTCATAGCCTGCAAGCCACTCCCCAGTGATCCCCTCGACGATCTTAAGCCAACAAGCCGCGATCCCCAGTTATCCCCTCGACGTAGTTATCATGCATTAAACTTGAAGGTGTACAACGTAAAATCATGAACTTAACAAACGAAATGACTCCATTGGTGTTATGAATCTGAACGTCACCAGCTTCGGCCCTAAAGAGCCTCAATGGCCGAACGGGGGGGACTCCTGATATTAAGATAAGCCTACACCTAAACCCACACACCTAAGCCTACTCTTATCCAGGCCGCCCTAAGCCTATGACTACATCTAGGCTCAATTGCTACCATCATCATGACTTTCTATCTATAAAAGAGAAACCAATCTCCTCCATAAGATAACTTTGAAATCCAACAAGAGACACACCCATCTTCCTCCCTCTTAAGAACTAACTTAAGCATCGGAGGGTTTTTGCCGGAACCCCGGCCAAACCTTGCTTTGTAGGTACTCAATGGCAATCTCAATGGAGCATGAAGGATCTCGAAGAATGTGAAAGATCTCATGAAGAATAGAGTTGACAAAGATACCATTTGGGTACCAGTTTGTAATAAATTTTAATTAAGTTTTCGATATAAAACAATTAATTAGCTATGATTACTGAAAATTATGTGTACATAGCTTTTATTCATAATGTGGAGTAAGTTTGATGTCATTATTAGTGTTACACATTAGTTTGATGTATACAATATCATATTTTAATCATGTAAAATATTGAAAATAAATATTTTTAACATTTTTTTCATTGGAGGAACAATATGTTCCTCAAAGGAAAAAAAGATTGGGATGGATGAAAATTTTGGGAAAGACATCCCAACTACGCAGATGTATCTGCTTACCTACTAAACACTCACACCTCTTTTCATTAATATAAAATGGTTCTCAAACTAAGAACCATAAAGTTTGTATTACAAGGTAAGAAGCAAACTCGGATTTGTAAACAAATCCGAGACCGATTAACATACACTACGCTTGTGAGAATTAAAAATAAACCTTAATGCTTCCCACAAAAATACCGCTATCATGCGTCGCGCCTTCGAAGACCCATTTGTTGCGTCTATTCCATATATTCCGCTAAAAGATAAGCCACAACGAGGTAGTAAATTCACGGTAAATGCCACGCTTGAAAAACATGATTGAGGCATAATGAACAAAAATCCCAGCCATTGAAAAGCAGTCCACCACAACCTAAGGCTGTCACAGGAAAAGAATAGGCAATGTTCCAAGGATTCCGAATGAGTACAGAAATTTTTATCATGTATATTCTAAACTAGTTGAATCACGGTTCACCCCGATTACTTTCACCGGTTTGAGGGGTCGGGCCGGAACTAATAACCATGAAGCAAATTATCACTCATAAATGATTTCAAAATTTTCAATAGATCAGTATTGCAGTCAATTGGAACATAATCCAATACTATTTTTCTGGAATGAAAGCTGAAACTGTTAGTATAAAGAAGGAAAATTGCAATATGAAATAAGTAAAGAAATAACCTAGTGATAATAAATGTTAAGGAACCTTGATCTATCTCAAATACAATTAATGTGAAACCTAGAGTTATTTTCCCCATTAATTCACATATAAATTATAATAAATAAAATAAATTTTATGATTTAACATAATACAAAGAGAAGTTAAAGTCCATGCATGTTTCAGGCACAATTATTTACTCTATGTGCCTTCAACTAAGCAGTACAAATTATATAAAGAATAAATAGCAATTAATCCGGATAAACATACATTAATTTGACTAATCATTTCATAGAAAATTTAACAAGACCAGGAATGTGAATGGACATCATGTAATTGTCCCAATTAATTTCAGTTGGGTCACAATAAAATAATTTTGACTCCTCATTAGGACATGTCTCTCTTGCTGCTTTCCTCAACTTCTCCGAATTTGTATCATCAAACCTATATTGATAATTTCATAAATCAAATCGAGTATAAAATTAATAAATGATATTATGGATTTAACTAATTTAAAGATTCTTACGTGCCCTCAAACAAAACGTATGGTTTGTAAAGTTCAACTAAGCGCATAACCAGTTTCAATTTCCGATCAAGAGTTGTATAAACTTCGTCGTAGTTTTTTAGTATGAGTGCGTTTGCAACTTGCAGTGCCTGCAACAGTTATTGAAGAATTGAATTAAAAAAAAATATGCATTCAAGAAAGTAAGATTGAAGTGTATATTATCGTATGAACATGTAGCTTACTAGAGTAAGTGTTCAACATGTTTTTTCTTTGACTATGTATGAATTGTTCAACAGTAAGTTTACATTTACTACCAAATTGAAATCATCTTTTAGTATACTAAATCTGATAGACCAAACATCAAATAAACAAGTCCCGACTCGTTCCACAGACAAGACTACATATGAAGATAAATTAAAGAGTAATTAGATATTAGAATTAAATAGTACAGAGTAGAGTAGTAACAAACCTTCAATGGTAACTGATAACGGATAGTCATGTAGAAATAAAAGCTAGCCATGGAGCTAAACAGAAGGCCTTTGCCAATTGTTAACGGGTTTCCGTCTTTGTTAATCCATGGATTTGCAGAAAAATAAGAGTAGCTAAAATCTCTAATATCTGAATATTTCATTGGGTTTCTTAACGAAGATCCAATTTGGTATATAATTTCTGAATTTTGATTTCTTCCTCTTCCCACCATTGCTAATATTATACAATTCACCACCATGTCCGCGGGTATCTGTATATTAATCTAATTTTAGTATCTATGTCTAGAGAACTAATTGATTATTAAACTGGAAAAAAAAAAAGATTATAAGCTCACCACATCAATAATTGATTGTGGACTGGCAACAAAACATGGCACTTTTCCTTTACCGTATCCTGCAATCACACTATCAACAGTTCTGCCATTGTGACAAAAACAAATGGTGTTAGTATTAGATATTCTTTCAATATCAAAAGGAGTATATACAATATTTTGAATTCCATGATATAAACGGAAACGAGTGTGATTGCTAATTTGCATTATATGAGTAAGGTGCGTGTCAACTAGATCGGTTCGTGTGCAAGTTCAAATTGGACATATTTGAAGCCCAACAGGCTTGGTGACTTGTGGTTGAAGAGTATAGAAATGTCAAACGAAACTTGGCCATAATAAGCTTGGTGACTTGTTGTTGAAGAGTATATAAATGTCAAGCGAAACTTGGCCATAAAGAAGCTTGGTGACTTGGTGTTGAAGAGTAGACATTTGACAATCATGTGACTAGACTATATTTACATTTGGGGTATTTTGTATCATTTCCACTCGTTGATTAACGCATCATCATTTTTTTATTATATTATAAGTTGTGATGTGTTGATCAATGAGTTAAATAGTACAAAATATATGGTACTCCGCATAAAAATACGGTATATACGTGGAGCAAAGTTGTTAAACTAAACATTTGCATTATTTGAGTTAAACAAAAAAGATATGTTTTTTTGAACTAGAATGTTAGTTTTAACATTTTAGGGTCCAAGATAGGTGGTTTGAAAATGTGCAAACGTAAACATAAAAAATCAAAATATAACGTGGTTTCACTCACTTACAAAATGGGATCTAGTAAATTTTTTTGTAAAAGGATGTCTATGGTTTCAAAGATTTACCAAAGGAGATCTACGCCTTCAGAATAATAGTGTTACATTGAATGTTTTAACCAATTTTAACAGTCTAATAATTTAACCATATTATTTAATAATTATATGTCAAAATTTGAGTAATTTTCAGAATTTTTTTATTTTTATAATTTTTAAAGTTTGTTGTCATAATTTAATTAAAATATATATGCACTATTCAGAAAATTTTAAAATTTATCACTAATTTAGTAGTTTTTTTATTAATCATCTCGTAAAAATTCTAATAAAAATGGACAAGATTACCATTTTCATGACTTAATGTAATATTGAGAATTGTCTATTTGCAATTTTTTTATGATCACATACCCCTTTAAAAAAAAAACTATTTCTTATACGCCGTTTTATAAATGATTGAAATCACATGGTACTTTTTTAAATTTAAAAAGTAAGTTGATAAGTGTTGCATATATTGGATGTAAATTTGTTGTTTGTGCTAGGATTAATCCTGATTTTTTAAAAATATCAATCCAAGCCAATTTTTTCCAGTGTTTTAAAAATCGGGCCTAGACAGGATTTTTAAAAACATTGCCGCGATTTTGTAAAATCGGGCGGTGTTAGGCGGATGGCAGATCAGGCGATGCCTAGGCACCGATTTTTTAATTTAAAAAATTAATATTTTAATAAAAAAATAACATAAAAAACAGTGTTTTAAAAATCGGGGCCTAGGCGCCGCCTAGGTGGGATTTTTTGAAACACAGCAGCGATTTTTTATTATTTTATGTTTTTTACGTTATTATATATTAAACTGAATTGTTAATGTTATCATTTTATTATATTAGACTATTAGTATTTATATTATAATAATTATTATGTATTATTAAATATTAAAATAATAAAAAAATT
>CATIWQ010580508.1:0-35447 GCA_949673415.1 Euphorbia schlechtendalii
GATATGAGGAATTGCTAGGAAACGGTTTCCGGAATTTAAGAAAACGAGTTTCCAAGTTTCTTTAATTGCAGAAACGGCCCGGAAACGTTTCGTAGGAGTTTCCATGGGTTTCCGTTTCCGAAACGGATGGGAAACGTGGAAGCGGCATGCCATTGAAGTTTCCGTGCTTCATAGGCCTAGAGTCACTTCCTCTCTTGATAATTTAATTCTTCAGCAAGGTGATTCTGATTCCATATTTCCCAACTAGACACTTTATACTAGATTAAAGTTCTTCATATTTTCAATCTACCAAAAATTTTAGCATTTACTCCACCAACACAAGTGCAGAAAAAATAGAAGAATCTTTTTGAACGGAGAAAATGGTGACACCATTGTATTTTCTAGGCCAATGGTAATAGAAAAAAACAGAATTTTTAATCAAAAAATGAGATAATTACCTCATAGGAAAAGTCAACATGCCCAGGAGTATCAATCAGATTCAGACAATATGCTTCATTTTCACAAACAAAACGCATCCTAGCAGCCTGTCATATTCAACAATAGAAGATTATGCACATCAACAACCAAGAAATCTCCATGAGATGAATACAACCAATACCGATAAGCGTCTCAACAGCATAGTACAAATGTGCATTCTATGAGTAACACAGCTAGTTTTTGCGTACATATGAAAAGATCGCCTCTAGCAGGCCATACTATTTAGAGACCTATTTCGTCAATAATGAGAAACAAAATAAGGGCATCGCATAATCATAATTTTATTTGTAACTGATAGCTTGAAAGTGCAAGCGAGGAAAGTTCATAAATAATCTTAAGCTATATAGTTAACAAATTGAATATCAAATGTTCAACAATACAAATCACAGTTGAAAATTTGAGAAACTGAACAGAAATGACATTGAAATAAAGGAAAAAGGGGTAGCACCTGTAATTTAATTGTAATGCCTCTTTCTCTTTCCAAGTCCATGCTATCAAGAAACTGTTCCTTCATTTCACGCGGCTGCACTGTTCCAGTCATCTGAAGTAATTTATCGGCCAAGGTTGATTTTCCATGGTCAATATGAGCTATGATACTGAAATTCCTGATGTTAGAGATAGGAACCTGCAGAAGCAAAAACACAATGAAACCTCGGCTAGTAATACAAAAGAATAGAAACGATTTGAGACAGCGAACCTTGGAGAGACGATGGCGACCAGCTTCGACGGAGAAATTGAAGTCGGAGACATCAGTAGGTGTGGAATGAGTGCCGGCAGCGGCAGAGTTACAGAAGAGGCGAAGTCGAGGGACGGCGTTTCGAGGAGCGGAGAGAATTGATGAGGTGGAGTGTTTGGATAGGAAAATCCGGGGAGAGGAGGGGATTCCGGTGAAGAGGAGAGTGGAAGGAGATAGTTCAGTAGCCATTGTTTGGATAATTTCTTTCTTTGCTTTTGTTTATTGATTCAAAAGCTGGGTTTTGCGGGTTACAGCACCATTCATTCTTAACCACCCAATGCAAATCCACAGCCCTCTCTGCCCGTCTGTATTTATAAGCATTGCTGGTGCTTTATAAGCAATTAAATTTAAAAGTGGTTTATAAATTGTAAACTTGTGAAAAGGTTATATTTTTACTATAAGTATATAGAGTATTTTTTCAAAGTATATAGATTCATCGAATCCATTTTACGCATAAACCCAGTATTTTAAAAAGCCTAGGCGCTAATTAGGCGGCCGAAGGTGAATCGGGGCCTAGGCAAGGATTAATCGGGGCCTAGGCAGACTTAGGCACTAGTCAGTAAGGTTTAGGCGCTAAGCGTAGCCAGGCGGCGACCCTCAAAATAGTGCCTAGGCGGGGCCTAAGCAGATCTGGGCAACAGTAAACCGGATTAGAAATTGAGACATGCCATCTATACCATTATTTAATTTTTCTTTTCTTTTGAGTATTTGTGATTTGTATTCTCCAAAACGGATTAATAAAAAGTTCGTTTTTACTACTAAAAAAGCGCAATAGATTTGTAATAATGTTACAAAAAATAACTGAGAATTTGTTCTGTTACAAAATGCAGCATATTGTCTAATATATATTCCCCTACTAACTCTTTCAAATATGAATTTTCATTAGAAATTGACAGTATGGCTTTTTAATTAGTTCTGTAATGTACAATACTTTTTCAGGTTCATTAGGAAGAGCTATTATACTCCATTGCACGGTTTGACAAACAAAATTGCCATTGGAACAAGTTTTGATAGCTGCTTCTCACAGTTTGCACATTAAAAAAAACGTCACATCGAATCCAAGAACGTAAAAACCAACTATTAAATAATTAGTAATGATTATATCTAGGCAAGAAAGAGTGCACAGAATATCTATGGAATTGTAACATACTATATCCCATAGTGTGTTACATAACAAAATTCAAAAAGTAATACAGTTGTCTTATTAAATAAGATGCAACTATATGAAATTGTACAAGGCGACAAATGCAATCAAAATATAAGACAAATTATAACACAAGCTTTGCTCACACCATTTCTCTTCTCCACCAGAGAAGTAACTCAAGTTGATTCTTTTCTTGAGCCAAAGTGGTTGCTCAATCTAAAATACCATTGATTATTTATATTCTATGTTTCTGCATGTACCAACTTCGGTTTGTTTTTCTCCTCAATCGCCACATCGATGTATCAAAGCTTAAGCTTTTCTGCTGGATATACTCCGTCTGCTTTACGAGCCTTTTGCTCCTTGCCTGATGATGAATTCCTACCATTCGTGCTTCTTACTCCACTATATTTCTTGCCCGTTTCACCCGACTTGTTCTCCCTCCCATTTTTCCTGAAATGCAAAATAGGTATTTTATACAGTTGAACTAATGTAATTTATCGCCAAATTCACTATTATATCCTTGTATTCGAGCAAACCTGAAGTGAAGCAAGAGCAATGTTGCACCAACAACCGCTGTTCCGCTTACAACAGCTTTCAAAATGGGCCTTTTCTGCGGCTTTCTCTTCACTATTCCCTCAGTATCATCATCTATTTGTTTAACTGATGACATCTGCAACTTTTGAATTACTTCTTCATCCTGTATAGTAAAAGTAGTTTCAATACAAGCTTAGGGACATGAACTTATTTATAAAAGAACCAAACGGAAATTAGCATTCAAAATATTTGTGCACCTTATTCTTGTTTCCATTTTCGCATGATAATTTCAAGTCTTTGTGCGAGCAATCTGCGGTATTTTCATTTGTTTTTTCGTCGACGTCGGGATTGAATCCGACCATCATGGTGCTATGTTCCTTGTCATCTACAACCATTGAGTCGGTTTTATCTCCGATACTTTCACCTTGAGATAAAGCCTCGCAACCAACATTTGCAGTCGGTACTACAGCGATTTGCCATTTGCCTTTCAGATCCCACTGGGAATAACGAGATTCAACTCCACCTTTTAGATCTGTGTCAGACTTGCTAATGTCAAGTTTGCGGGATGTTGTTTCAGGGGAAGATTGTTCTATTTCTGAGTCATCGTCAAAATCCAACTTCCCGACATGAATGGACATTGAATTCACACTGCCAACAGAAGAGACCTCAGCATCATCCCCGTTCAAAAATTGGCTTGTATTTTCATTTTCATCACTCATCTTTTTCGGGAAACAAGAACTGCAATCACCTGTGAAAATTTCAGCTGTGATAGGTGATACTGATTGATGATCATCAGTAATAGTACTTTTCGGCGTGCTGCATTGCAAAGAACCTTCCACTACTGAGGCTTTGTCATCCAGATTAAGATTATGATAAATCTGGTCCGTAGAATTACTTTTATGGTTAATTCCAGTACCACTTTCTACATTTGAAAAACTGTCACCTGATCGACTATTTGAATCAACAACAGATGAAGTCACAACATTTTCTTCTTGGTTATCATTATCTAAATTATGCAAAAAAATTGATCCTTTAAACTTTATTGAACCAGCTTCCTCCTGCTGACATAGGCTAGACTCATCCTCTTCATGAGTTTCAGAACATAAGTCCAAGCAATCATTCTTAGCCTTTTTTGAATTGGAGCTCAAGTCAGAAGATGAATTATAAGAATAATTGGTGGTTGACCTATCACATTGAAGCGTAGAAACGGTTTCGGAATCACCAAACTCTTTGACAGACGAGTAGTTTATCCAACATTCTTCATTTAAATGTTCCTTGAATGAAGACACGACAACAATTCAACAACTAGAAATTAATAAACAAAGTATACAAACATTCAACATTCTTCTTCTGCGGGATCGCAACCAAATTATCTGTTTTTTACTGAAGAGGAGAGATGATGACCAACCTGACTAGATCTTTGAAGGCTGGATGAACTGGAGTACTCAGAAAGTGAAAGCTCCCAGCTACGCCGAATATATCCAACCATATCTGTTGGCATTGCAACTGTGTTGGTTACGATATCAAAATCCGGAACCTAGCACATGAGTTACATTCAATCACTCCAGCAGCATAGCTGATCGGACATAAGCAACGTCGATAAGGAAGAATCAAAAAAATCCAATGAAGAAAATGTAATCTTACATTTAAATCCAATGATCTTGCTTTCTTAGAAAGAGCACGTAAACACACACAAACTTTTCGAGTATCTCCTTTCTCAACAACGTCTGATGGAGAAAAGAGATCTATGCCACCCAATCCCAAGATTTTGCACATCTACAACAAAATATAAATTTAGGCAGCCAAAGTAGCAAGCTTCTAGGAGAATGGTGATAGATTTGTCAACAAACTTTAATAAATATACAACTAGAAAATTAAGAAAAACCATTTTATAGAGGCTAATGACCAAACAATTTCTACTTATTCTCAACAATTTCCTGAGACATCTTGAATCGAAATTTGAAATCACCCTTCGTCTGAACAATTTTTTTAAAAAAACTAAAGGCTTCTATTCACATATGCTACATAAAGAGAAGCCAAGAGCACATGAAAAAACAATATGAGACATAGGCTATTCTTCTCAAATGATGAAGCGGATGGGAAATAACGAGATATAGGCTATTATTCTTTGTCAAATGAGATAATAAAAGTTGAGAAAACTTGGGTTAAAACATACCCTCAAGAAGGAATCTACAAAAGAGTATGGCATATATCTCCCACTATTCCTAGAGGCGAATGGCTCATATTCGTACAGCTTTAGCTCTGGACGTTTTAACAGCATCATGTTCCATACTTCTTTCGCTACTTCAAAGCTAAAAAAATAAAAACATAAGAAAAAGAACAGATTCATCTCAAGCAACAAATTAAGCAAAAGGAGCAAAAGAGTCATTTGTTAGTTTTCGTATTATGTGACATCATTATCATCAATCATTTAGAGTAAAATTCAGATGAATTATTTTTAGATATAAAGTAGTTCATAATTGAGCTATCATTTCAAGCATATGAATTTATACTCGCAACTCATATTACTTAAAAAACATATAAGCATTCAATTATACAAGGTTTTTACGAAACGAATACGAACATACAGCAATTCCCCATCAGCAAGTAAATCTGCAATACTCCGCTCTTCATTTAATCTTGACCTGAGAACTTCTCCAAGCCATATTCTTGTTTGGGTCTGCTTAACCACATAAATAAAACAACAAATCAATATCTGGCATACAAACTACAATCATATTCAATAAGTTGAACAGAAAAATCTTTTAACAGCTGCAATAATGTCAGCGGATTCTGCCACTGGATTAACATTAACAGACAGAAAATGTTGAGCTCATCACTGAAAGTGAAGGCCAACGGTTCAAACCATACAATTTGCATTCATCCTTAATCTATTTTCACCAAGTTCAAATTCGGAAAAATGAATTATTCAATTTGCCCAAAAATTCACTGCAATTATTACATCTCCAAAAAAGGCGAAAACAAAACATCTACTTTTGCCATCAATATCATACCATAAGTGAAGAGTACTCATTCCATTAATTTAGCATCCAAAAAGCGAGTCCAGAATTGGAAAACAATAACATAAATCAAAATTTCGAAGTTGATTGAAATAACGGCACCCATACTATAGCTCCCTTCTCTTCAGAGTCGGACACACACGGATAGAAAAATTGGGCATAAAAACTGAAATTGGAGAATAATGGTTCAAAATTGATATTATAAATCAAAGAAATTCGATTTGGTGTTACATTTAGATATATTATTACAACATATATCATTAAAGGAGAGAGACCTGCAAGAAAACATCATCGAGTTGACGGAAGTTATCAGGCGAGGAAGGAGACGATTCGCCGGCAGCTAGTTTGGGAAGCTGAGGAGAGTGAGCACCGATAACGAGCATAACTATCGGCGGCGGCGGCGGACAAATAGGCAGTTCCCGCCAAAAAAAAACAAGGAATGGAAGTGAAATTAATTTAATCCAGGAAAAGAGGAAGAAAGAGAGAAAAGGTGAGAGGTTGATTAGTGGAGCAAGTTGTGACAGTAGAAAGTGAAAACCATTTATTTTATGAAGAAGAAGAAGAAGAAGAAGAAGGCAATGGCTTTCAGAATTGTCTCCGCCAAATGCGGTCTACACAAAAGACGGAAATTTGATTCTCTCTTTTTTACCTTTTGTCTTTTTACGCCATTTTCATTTTTCATTCATTTACGCTTTTAACCATTTTTATACACACTACTACCTACCTTACTTCTCACGGGGTAAATTTTTTCAACCAAATTGACTTTTTAAAAATTTAACGCTGAATGATAAAGAATACTTCTATACTTCTTATGTTATTTGAACGTGAAAACTAAGAAAAATTGAGTCAATTTAATTTGTAACAAAAATGAACTGAAAGTAATTCATATTTCAAGTTATTTCATTTTGTTATTTATTTTTTTACTTTTTTATTTTAGTTATCATACCATCAATCACTAGTTTGGTTATTATAACATACTATAATCATTGTTTTGGAGATAAAAAAACATATTATTTATTGTAATACGTTTATTTTCCATTATATGTCCCTGATATAATTGTCAGAGGTAAGCGATGAATATTCTTGTTTATTGAAAATCAACTTTCTCATATCATTACTTGGGGGATCTAGAATATTTTGATATTCTTTTTCATCTTCCTATCGATAAATTCGTTAATAATTTCTAATAATTGCTTTTTAAAGATAAAATTGTTTTTGTTAGATTAAAATGATTTTGAGCAGTTCGACTTTGGATTTTTCAAATTTTTTTATTATCAACATGTAAATTCAATATACTTTTTCAGGGAGATTAGTATTAGTCCAAATTTTATGAGTAGATAGGCTATAACTTTTATTTGTATTCAAAATGTTGTTATAACCTAAATTACTGGATGAGATAATTATATGATGCATACTTAAAATATGCAATTGATATCAGAAAATAATTTTATTCAATAATTTTAATAAAGTAAAGATTAAATCGTGGCCTTCTAGTGGGGTTTCAATAATTTCTAATTAATCATAGTGTCCTATTGTAGTATTTTCTATTGACATAGAGTATTTGTAATCGTTTTTTTTTTTATCAAATCAACTTATATTGAATATAGTTCTCAAAATGCTACATTATTATGACAAAATTGAAGCTTGAAATCAATATTTTTTTATAATAGATTCAACATATTTGTAAATCTCAATGGTGCAAAATATTAATTTAAGTGAAAAATGTATTAACTAAAAAAGGATGGATAGAGTGTTTAAAAAATACGTTTGGCGCTGACGCAGGGAACGTAGGCTGAATTAAAAACACAGGGTGTAGATAAGTGTGAACAGTGACTTGAAACCACATGTTTTTTCTGCTACGAATTTTTCTTTTTTTTCACGTTAGTAAATAAAATCACGAGATTGTTCCCACTACCTTATAATTAAATATTATCCCATAATGTGTGCTATTTATTGGTGTATTGATAATGAAATTTATCGGTATTTATATTCTTATGTAACAATAAATGAGTATGTATGTCTGCCCGACTACCCATAATATTGAGCATTGTTTTTCAAACTGTTATTTTAATAAGTTGTTCTTATGATTTGTTCAAATTGTTATTTTGTTAAATTTATCATAGAATTGTATATTTTGGTTTTAAACAACACATTTTGTATTTATATTATCTAATCAGAAACCGTATAATTTTTTTTTGCAAAATCAATTTTATTGCTTATAGTATAAGCTTGAAAATGGAACTTTTCAGAAAAATAACTTAGAAAAGCATATTCAAACTGATCCTAAGTAAAGCGTCATGTCTCTCACATACTTTGTTCATGAAATAGTTATTTCTTAAAATTTGAATTAAACAATGAAGTGTGATACATGATAAAGTAATTTTTTTTATTTTGAATCCGTCATAATTATTAATAACTTTCTTCAATATTCTTATGTATCATAAAATAATAATTGTATGAGAAATACAACGAGCAAGAGTTAGTTCAAGAGAAACCATGATGGATCCAAAAGGAAATTATATCATATTTCACAATTTTTCAATCAGTTTTATTTTGTTCCTATTAAATATTCATTCAGATTATTTGTAGTCATATATACTTCACAAACCTTCACATCTTTCATTTAATTGATTATATTCATGTGAAGTAGTTATTTCATGAACCAATACGTGTTTTGAGAAATAAACATGAAAATATAGCTTAGAGAAAGTAATTAAGTCCTTGTTTATTTGCAAGAAAATAATATGCAGGGGAAATGTTTAGAGGAAAATAAAATATTTTCTTATATTAGGTTATATTACTGTAAAATATTTTCTGATATTTGTTTACATTTCTGAAAAAAAAATTTAAACCAAAAACTTAAATATACAATATCATAGATTAACTTATATATATGTGTGTGTGTGTGTATAGTAAAATTTAGCATATTAATTATTACATAAAAAACAAATTATATTAAATATGAGTTATATTTTAATATAAAAATAAATGTAAATGAAGGAGCTGAATGTGGTGGTGACGGTGGAGGTAATGGTGGTGGTGGGGTGAAGGAAGTGGTGGTGGCGGGTTGAAACTGTGATGGTGTAAGCGGCATAGTGGTTGAAGAGGAGGTGGTGGTCGTGGTAGTGACAGTAGCTGTGTGGAGGAAGTAGTGGGTGTGTTGGTGTGGGTGATTGTGATTATGATGGTGGTGGAGGAAGTGGTGCGGTGTCCGGATGGAGGTGATGTTAATGACGGGTGAAGGAAGTTGTAATAGTGATGGTGATGGTAACAAGGTGGAGGGAGTAATCCTAAACCAAGTTTGAACCCCTTAAAATTTTCGAAAATTTATGAATTGAACTTGATTCGAATATAAGTATTCAAGTTCAACCCGAACTCGTCTGATGAATATATATATATATATATATATATATATATATATATATATATATATATATATATAAAGGGGTGGGGTGCTTTAACCTAGACCTGTTCGCGGGCCGGGGTACCCGCCTGGACCGAGCTCGTTTCAACGGCCGGGTTTCGACATTCGTTTTTTAAAGAAGCCCGAAGATTTATGGGCCGGGTTTGGTTTTTATTAAATACCCAAGCCCGGCTAGACTAATATTTTTATTTATTTATTATATATTTAGACATTAAATTTATAATTATTTTAAATTCCTATATTTTATTCTATTAAATTTATATACTTGATTACAATAAATTTTACTGAATATTAAAGATTCTAAGTAAACAATGCAATTATATTAAAAATTTAAACATATTTTGATCTACTTTGTATTTTTTTTACTTAGTTTAATAAAAAAAATATTCATGAGCTTGGACCAGGCTTGGGAATGACCTTGTAAACTCGGCCCGAACCCTACCCAAGCCCGAAGTTCTAAAGTATGGGCTTAGGCCTGGCTTGGGTTAGCGATTTTTGTAAAAAAAACCCGAAACCCGGCCCGACCCGTCCGACGAACAGGTCTACTTTAACCCCACCCCGGCCGGAGTTAAAGTTCAAAATATCTTTAATTTTCTGTTAAGCCCTACCCAGTTGATTTTGCCGGAAAAAGTTTTGAAATGGAAGAAAATGCGCAATACGCAGGAAAGAAGAATATAAAATCATGAGATCCACCACTTAAATAGTAAAAAACTTGTCTTTATGCCAGTTTTTCTTTTTACTGTTTTTTATTCTATTACAATTTTTATACTAAGTTATTAATATATATTTTTATTTTCCTTTTATAAATTCATACATCTTATTTCAATAGCAAAAAATAGTTATCAGCTACCTAACTATTTTTTACTTTATTTAATTAAAGTTATTTACTATAAATTTGTAATTAATTTTATTAAATTAAATTATAATTTAATATTATTTATCGAACGAAAAGTATGATTATTGAACCTTCACAGATAACCCCACCCCAATTGAAGATCTGGCAATATATATATATATATATATATATATATATATATATATATATATATAGACACACACATATATATACACACACACGCATATGCATATCTGTATATACATATGTATATATATACATATGTGTGTATAGACACATACGTATATGTGTATATACATACGTATATAGTCTACCTAAATGTATATTCTATGTTATTTATGGCTTATGGTTTAGAATTGGAATTTGAGTATGATCTCGTAAGTTCGATTAAATCCCGACTCGTGCCAAATTATAAAGTATGAGCGGAGTTGGGCTTGTGTTGGTATTTTTAATCAAAAACTCGACTGAACTCAGCTCGATCCTCACAACGAACATGTTTACTTATTCCAACCTTTTTTATATATTACTAACTCGTTTGGTTTGCGGAATAGAATAGAAAATGAATGCAAAAACATCAATTATGATGCATGATTCCGACGTCGGAGGGAATAGCTCCTCCTAATTTCCATGAAAATCACGGAATAACTATTCCTCTTTGAAAAGAAGAAATAGTTATTCCGTGATTTCCATGGAAACTAGGAAGAGCTATCCCTTCCGACGTCGGACTCATGTATCATATTTAACGTTTTTACATTCATTTCTTTCCTTATCCTATTCTATTTTATTCCGCTAACCAAACGAGACCTATATGTTAGTCTTTTTTTTGTAATATATATGCACACTATATGTTATGTGCTTTTTCACTACATCAAACATATAAATATCATTTTGTAGTTTCATATAGAAATTTGGCCTCATTCCTAAGTTATCTTGAAAAATCTATGATCCCTTAAATTTTACAAATGACCTCGTAACTTTCTCATCTTTCAAAAAGTGCATCAAATAACTCACTGAACGCTACATGTTAATTTCAAGTTGATTTAACTTTTAAAATATATCATTTTTCAAATTTTCTCTCTCCATTTAGAAGAAGACACACAACATGCAAAGAGTAAAATGGTGCACTTTTTAAAAGTCAAGGTAGTTACAAAATCATTTTAAAAGTTCAAGGATACAACATGTTTTTTGCTTGTAGAATCTTTTTATCCAATGGAGTATTTAACTAATTGTCACTCCAAAATATCTAAAAGTTATTGAAGTCTTGGCCTAGTGATTAAAACAAAAATTGTAACCTCCAAACGTCCTAAGTTCGAATCATATCCAGAGTGGGTTAGAATTTTTCCCTCCACTCAATGAAAGCCCAAATGAAACAAAAACACAAAATAAGCATTCTCCAACTAAATTTCACATTTCCAAAAATATATCTATATATTTATAGTGAAAACTCAAACGTATAACATCTTGTCGAGCTTGGTATCCTCGTTCTCATCTGTATTTTCAATCATTTTTACTATCATACAAATAGAAGTAACGTAACATCTTTATCTTGTGCAGTAAGCACAACAACTATGTGAGCAAAACAACTAAATGATTACTTATTTTTATTTGTAGTCATTAAACCTGGAACACATATATCACGACTCCCAGTATTTAATCAGTAGCATTCCTAGTTTGTCCAACAATTAAAAGGCGACTATTCAACTTTAAAATTTTCAGTTGAATCCAACTTCCAAAAAGAAAGTATGATTCACAATAGTCACACTTGCATCATAAAACTATTGAGGCACTGACCCGATATGAGTCTTTTCCAAGTATAGTAATTTTCGGAATAAGCTAATTCATACTAACTAATCTGCAAACTATCTATAACAACCAATATATATATTTATACCTTCATTAGCACATCAATTCATACAACTAACACATGGTCTACCATAATCTCTCCAATGTTTGATGTCCTTAATAAAATAGCATCTATCATACAAACAGAAGCTTCAGTAAGTTCAGACTACTGATTAATAGAGTTAAAAGTTACGGAAAACAAACCATGGGACGACTTAATTGATTTGAAATTCTCCACTGGCATGAACCTCCTTCACTCTCTTTTCGTATTCATCTTCTTCTTCCTCAACTTCTGCCTCTACATTGTCTTCCTCTTCTTCTTCTTCATCTTCTTCTGTTCCCCAACCGAATCCTTTTACTGGTATAGATGATGAAGGTCGGCTTCTTGCCTCAGAAACAATCTTCATAATCTCCTCTACACTTTGAACAGAATAGCTGGGATTATCTCTCTGGTAGTGGATTGCCTGCCCTGCCTCTTTCAGCTCCTTTGGCAAATTCTTTAAAAACCAGGGGTGGTTTTTTATCTCCTTAATCGATATCCTCTGCAACAAAGTATAGCGATGTAAAAGTTAAGACTAGTTGATTAAAGCATCCAGAAGTCCCTAATCCTTACACATTTAGGCCATGTTCTTTTCAACTTCCAAAAGTTGAACTGAAATGAGCTGAACTGAACTTATTTCAATGTTCATTTATAACTACGCATAGTTGAACTGAATTGATTTGTAGTCCAAGAGAAAAGGGCCTTAGCTCTTCCATTATTTTAATAGTGCAGATGAATCCCTTAATCCTCTTCATATATATACACATCGAGCCTAATCATTTGTAAGCGTACACATTGAGCCCATAACATTCATTAACCTGGATATTAAGTACCTCATCATTTATAAATCTACACAATAAGTCTTTGGTCAAACCCATGCTCTAAGCCCTTGATCAAATTCTTGAGGATTCAATGTGCAGGTTCAGAAAATGATTACGAGCTCAACATGTAAAAGTGAAAATCATGGACTCTATGTAAAATAGCAATGTCAAGTAAATGTGTACATCATGTGGCTAAACTGCAAAACTATACATGAAACAAAATTAGCAGTGTCAAGTGAAGCATACTCTTAGAGGATTTGCAACAAATATGCGCGACAGAAGATGTCCGCACTCTTGAGACACGTGAACATAGTCAGGGATTTTGTATTGGACTGCCATGATTCTCTGCAGAAGAAAATATATGATAAGAAGCAATGTAAATAGGGGAACAAAGAACTATAAGAAATTTTAAATTTAAAAAACAGGAGTTATATCCACCTGAATTGTTTTCCTGAAATTCTTTGGATCATCTTGATCTTCAAAAGGGTAAGCTCCCACTAGCATCACATAAAGTGTAACTCCACATGACCATACATCTGCCAACTGCAGGAAACAAACACACAAAGAGGAACCAAAATATATTAAAAGAGAACCATAAAATTATATACCAAAACCAATTCAGTTGATTGGATAACATTAAGAACAAGTCTGGTGCTGATTCTGACAATATACCTAATGGATGAGAAAGTTTTGAGAAATAGGGGGTTTAATTAAAATATGGCCTTTTGAGTTGTCATAGCTTTATATATTGCTAACCAGAAGTCCAATGATTATGATCATCGGTAAGCTATAGATTATGTTGTATTCAGTTAGCAACCTATCAAGACACTTTAATATATTATTAGGCCTTACTGATCACACGCTTTTGAAATTGAATGTTAACCAATTTAATCCAATTCTAAGAAATTTGCATTATTGGACCTTTTAAAATAACAAACAATCCTACTACATTATACTTTTTCTTATTAAATTGGAAACTGAACATATATATGATGAGGGAGATGACAGAATTTAAGCTATCGCAATTTCTTCATTTTCATTTCTTGTTAGTTATAATGTTTTCCTCCTTCAAAATGTAATCTAAGATGTATAAGTAGAGGCTCCAATAATTAGTTGACCTTGCAGCATTGACAAAAGATAAGATTAGGTAGCAAGACAATTTAAGTGCTTCAATAGTTAGTCATCTGGCAAACCGACAAGTTTTGGTCAAATATATAAATATCATTAAACTGAAGCAAATGATACAATCATGCACTTTCTTCAAAATTAAATAAATAAAATGAAATGGTTGGCAACTTATGGAAGTGAAGTACGGAAAAAACAACTGCACATGCAAGTGCATTTTAAAATTGAAATAGTTACTCATTTGGCATTATGGTTACAGTTGGGGTTGGGGCCACGATTTAAGGTTTATGCCTTCTCCAAATGATGGAGGAAATAAAAATAAAATAATAGACTAGCATGTGCATTTAAAGTTTCCAGAGTCTAGAAAATGACAAAGTCCTGAAACTGGGATCTTTTGAGTCTATCCTTACAGAGAAATGGGTTCACATTGATGGAAGATAGTGCCATCCCTTCATTAATGGTTTTATTCAAGATACAGATCCTCATGATAGTGAAACTAAATTTACAACATAACAAAAAATTGTAAATGAAAATTAAAAAGGAAACTAACCTTGCCATCATATTCTCGCCGCTGGAGAACTTCTGGTGCTATGTATGCAGGAGTTCCTACAGTTGATTTTGGCCTAGAGTGCAGAACGGATGACTATGGCCCCCATAACCAATTGGAAGTAATGTGTTAAAAAAAACACCAAAGCAAAATTCAATTTTGAAAAACAATTACTGCTTAAAACATGGAGAATTTTGATTGCTATACCTTAGAGTAACCGAAATCGCATATTTTTAATCGAGGTGCAGGGCTTCCATCTAGCAATGTATTTTCCAGTTTCAAATCTCTATGGCAAATGTTCTGTTTCACACCCAAAACACAATCAGGAAAACAAGCGTTCATCACTACTATATAATCACGGTAAGAAACAACATAGTTCAGAATTCTAAGTTCGATTTCATTATACCATGAAGTGACAATAATCAACTCCGGAGATCAACTGCTGAAAGAAATATCTAGCCTGAACAATTAACAACAAGATCAGAAAAATAGAATGTATCACTGCTATATTAATAAAATTAAAACAAGTTAACTCAGGTTGAGGTATAATGAAAGGGTGAAGAGTTGACCTCATCTTCACTGAATCTACCAGCATTGCAGATTCGTTCGAATAACTCCCCACCAGCAGCATACTCCATCACAATGGCCAAATGAGTGGGAGTCAGAACCACCTATGAATCATGAATGTTACGAAACAATACACTTAGAACCTAATAAAAACAATCATACAGTGTACAAATTGGAAATAAATATGTGTATAAGTGTGTTTGCTTGCCTCTTTGAAACGAATGATATTAGGATGCCTTAGTGATCTATGATTTATGATCTCCCTAGCCACATTTTCATCTATCTGCAGAGACCGAAAAAGCATAGAAATGAATTAGCTCCAGAAAAAGAAACAAACACAATCATCAAAAACAGGAAAAAGGAAATTCTGTACAGCTCCCAAAACAAAAGAAACCTTCAAAAAACTTAATTGATTCCGTACAGGAATTACAATTACAATCAGAAACTAAGAACGCATTCGCAGCTCCTAAAAGTACATAGCAAATTGTGAAATCGCACCAAAATCAGAAAAAAGGAAAGAAATAATTCCGAGAAACAAACAGAAAACCCCAAACCTTATGGCCACGCTCAATGTACTTCATGGCGACAAGCTCTTTGGTATCTTTATGCCTCAAAAGCCTAGCAACACCGAAATTACCAGCTCCCAAATCCTTCACCAGTTCATATTTATCCATCTTCAACACAACAAAGAACACACAAAATCTCCGCAGAGAGGATAAAAAATTAATCCAATGGAATACACATATATAAAGAGGGTTTGAAAATTGGAAGACAGTAGGAATTGAAATTGAAAAAGAGAGCTTGAAGTAGGATCCAAATCTGTAGAAAAAAGAAGGCAGCTAGTGAGAAAGGGGGGGAAGTGCACGTGGAGGGGGCGATAATATAATATTATTATTTTACAAAAGGAGAGAATTGGGGATTCAGAATCTAATCAATCACACCACTTTATAATTGAATACATTCATCGTCACATTCCCAATAAATCCATTTTTGCCATTTTCGCAATGAAACACGTCACCACTGCATTCGTTGTCTTTAGACGCTACTAACAAAATATTTTCTACTTTTCTTGTGATTATGCTAGATGTCTCTTGATTTTATATACGAAAGAGGTATTGAACTTTTTATCTATTTATTATTGTCCATGTGTCTTTAATTGGTTTTTTTCATTTACATGTTATGTTAGTAAACACATTTTTCATAAAAAAAAAAGTACTTTGTAAAAATCTACAAATTCTTTATTTTTAATTTTGTATTCTAAATGGTTTTTATAATTTTCTAATAATATTTTTTTATACCAGAATACAAAAAATACAAACCCAATAAGTCATTTTATAGACTTCCCAGAATAGTCCCACCTAGCTAGGCTCCAAATCACCAGCACTTGCCAATTTTTAAAACATTTTATAATTCACTTAAATTAATGTCTTGAGAAAATGCAAATTAAAGTAAAAAAGGAGATGTTTTACTCCCCGTTTTTTAGTAGTTCATTTAATCAAAATGTGAAAATTTAAAATAATAGTTCATCTTAAATTCTATGATTTTTTTTTTCATTTTTCTTACATTATACTTTTATTATTTCTATAGCATAAATTGCATAGTTTTTAAGGCATTAAAATTAGATTGGTACTTGCATATTGTTTTTAAAAACTTGTGAAATGTGTAAAAGGACTACAAAAAAAAAATGATAGTATCTCTTCATCCCATTTTAATTGTTTCTTTTATCTTTTAATCTGTTCCCATTTTAGTTATCAATTATCGACTCTCTTTCTTTCATGCCTACCCATATTATTAACAATCATTTTTTTTCCCTATAATTTAAGAGATTTATTTCATCTATCTATTAATTCTATCCATATTAATAAGAATGAATTTATTTTACTATGTTTAAGGGATTTGCTTCATCTTTCTTTCAAATCTATCTATGTTATTGATAATAAATTTATTAATCAATTAATCAATGTGATAAAAAAAAGTTAATTCAATTTTTTTAATCATTAGGACAAAACTCCAAAAAGACAATTAAAAAGGGATGAAAAGAGTTGAAAATAACGTTCACGTTGATATATGAAACCAATCTAATTTTTTAAGAATAGTTTTGAGAGAATTGTAGGTGTTTTGTAATTTTGTAAAAGAAACAATATAAGTTTGATAGTTCCCTACGAAAGTTAATGTCCAAGTTCGGGTAAGACAGCGTGGAAAGTATTTTGGGCTCGAGACAAATTCAAGGTTATAATAACATTTATACAAACTCACATTCAGAAAATTAATATGATGATGCAACAATACGAGAATATTATGTAAATAAACTTTATAAAATATTAATAATAAATTTAGAAACAAGTTATATAAATCATTTAATAAAACTAAAAATTAGTCCAACCTGACTCAGGCTTTTCAAAATCATAAGCACTTTATCAGGCTTTGTAAAATTTTCTCGTTGAAGCTCGGCCCGCAAAGAGCTGTAGAGACAATTAGACAGTATCGAATGATTACCTAACATATTCTTTTAAACTTTCAGATAATGACTTCTTTGGAACAAGAAAATTCTTGGGCTTTTGTTCATCCAGCACCCCAGTTCTTGTTCTTTCTGTGTCAAACTGCTATTCACAAAGGCTATTGCTTTTAAACCGCTAACAACTCTGATTTCAAGATACTGAAAAACTCAGTAACTTCAAAACACTTTTGTTACCCCATCAAGTATCAAAATATTTAACTACCAGCAAGTTGCTGTCTGCAATCAGAGTGAGGGCAAGTTTAGGATTGCTTTCCCAAAAGGCTCCATTTACAGGCTGATGTCCCGAAAAGCTCTGAAAATCAATGGTAAACAATTCCTAATTAATTAGTTTTAAGAGTCAAAATCTTGTCCAATGTCAAAATATATCCGTCTACGAAAAGTTTGTATGAGGAACTTTTCGTGACAACAATCCCAAACAAGTCCCGAGAAACTTTAAATAACTTGGAATAGCGCCAATGAAATTTACAGAAATACGTGTATATTAATCCAAGGAACATAATACATGCGAACAAAAACAGAGCACAGTCCAAGTTTACATAGTCACATGGTATCTATAATAATAATAATAACAATACTATAGAATTACTTTTCAACCAGCTTGCACCTACTATACCATTACCCCCAAAATCTAGACTTAAATGGGCTCAAGTAGCTCAATATCCATCCAGCATAGCAGTTGACCTTTTCAGTAACAAAAGAAAAAAAAACTTTACATGGTTTAGGATATTTACATTCGTCTTAGTTAGCGAACCAACGGCAGAATGCCCCACTGATGCAGGAAGCCTTCACCTGTTGTAACTTCAAGAACCAGCAACACAACAACTGCCAGCATGGCAGCTCTCCCGTTCCACGTTTCGGCACTTCTTGTCCAACCCCATTCCCAGACTGTCACTGGCGGAGGCAACTCCCTCCGTTTTGAATCATAAGTCGCCAACAATTCCTCCACACTTCCAAGCGGAACCAAAGACTGCACAACAAAGGATATCTATCAATGATGCTACATTGTGTGAAACTAAAACAAACCAAGCTGCTTTAACTTCAACAACCAAAATTTGAACTTGTGGATAAGGTCGTAGCCTAGTGGTTGAGACTGAACCACGAGTAGGGATTTTTCTTTGTTATTATTGTAAGCCTAATGAGGCAAAATTCAAAATTTCAACTTCCTAGATAGATTTTTATCGATAACCTATTTGATAGATGTGAATTTCATGGCCTAGGCATTTTCGCATATTTCCGAGGCAAAAGAAAACAATCTATAAAATTTTAACTACCGCTCCCTCTGGTTTATCAATGATTTTCAATAGAATTAAGGAAATATTGATTATTCAAATTCAATGACCGATTCACCCTTCTTATTTTTCTATTATAACCCTACTTCTCATTTCAGACCTATCTTCCTTCCTAAATACTATAACTTAATTGTAGAAAGATACTGTTGATACTGAATCTCTCTAACTGTTCAGAACAAAACATGCAAGATAAATAGATTGATAAACCTTTAAAAACATATAAAACAGAAGAAATGGCTTTTTTTCATCCTCTAGGGAATATAGTTTAAATTATTACAAGGTTGAATAGTAATCCACGCTGTTATAGTACACCCATATGTCTTCAATGCACAAAGTGAAGAAGAAAATCCAAAGCCATATTAAAATGCTTCGATGACACTTCAAGTTCAAAATAACATGAAAGAAATAATAGACTAGATTGTCGTAAAATTTTAACATTAAAGGTTCGTTATTTTTGTCTAAAGTCTCTCTCTCCCTCTCTCTCTTATTTTGATCGCTTTGTACTTCTTTCTAAAATACAATTATTCCATTTTTTCATAAAACCCAATGAACTGATAAATGCAACCATGGAGAAACACAGAATCATAGAAAATGATTGTGTGCTGAAGAACATATGTGAAAATACACAATTATCCAGGGTGATTGATAAGATAGAAAGTCGAGTTAGTAAACACACCTGACGAGCTTCAAGATTCGAAACGGCCATAGCTCCAACATATGGAAGAGACTCAATGACAGCATCGGCCAAATCTGAAATGAACAATGGTTCACATCCTAAGGCTGGAACACGACCCCATTTTTCTATACCAGACTTAAGCGCCAACTCCTTATACTCCACATCGATTTCTTCAAGAGTTTCAATATGCTCGCTTACAAAGCTGTCAAGAATTAATATCTCTTCAGAGGTTAATACAAGGTTTAAACCTCAAATTGTTGGGTTAACAATTAATTCAAGTAAATTATATCACAGCCATTTCGTGTTGGCAAGGACATTTTCATA
The DNA here is from genome assembly GCA_949673415.1 of Euphorbia schlechtendalii. Taxonomy (NCBI): domain Eukaryota; kingdom Viridiplantae; phylum Streptophyta; class Magnoliopsida; order Malpighiales; family Euphorbiaceae; genus Euphorbia; species Euphorbia schlechtendalii. The sequence continues at coordinate 19,941 of CATIWQ010580508.1, forward strand.
TTGAAAACACACTCCATGAAATAAAATACCTTATAGGAACAGCCAAAAGACTCTTCACCCCTTTTTTTCCAAGTTCAATGATCGTATCATCAGTGTAAGGCTTTAACCACTCCACAGGTCCAACTCTACTCTGTTAAAATATTTAGACCACATCAGGAGCGGCCACCCATCACAGCCACAGACGTAAGGGTGAAGAAAAGCTTATAATAGTGTCAATATAAATATCACAAAAAATTTGGTCCTATAAAGGGCAGTGTGATACTGATGCTTATTCCTAACAATTTCAAAAGGAATTCTAAAATCAACTTAGCATCCTTTTAGTCATTGCTATATGATTTTTCCTCTGTACAATCTTTGTTTAAGGCTCCCAGTTGAAAATTGATAATCAACCTTCTCCAACAAGATCAGGATTATGTTTTATGAATGCATGCTATAGCCATTAACTGATCATTTGTAAATAAAGATACAACATACTGTAGCTAATCAAACATCAAACTACCTGATAAGCAAGAGTGTAAGAATTGGTGATTTTTCTCTTTTCTAACTCTTCAATTATTAAATCCACACATTCCTCCATCTCCGCTTTGTATGGATCACCAGCCTCCTCCACGTACGCAAGTGGCACACCATGTGCACTAAAAAATATCACTACCTACAGGAAAAAAATTCTTATCTAAATGCGCCAGCAAAAATTGTTAGAAAGGCAGATTATTTAAAACAAAATCACACTTTTAAGATGAAATTTTAGACAAAAAATATGCAATAACCACCTAAGCAGAAAGGAAAATGTTAATAGCACGTGATTTTTGTTCATTTACTTGTGCAACATTACAGAACATATGTCATACATTTGTAATGCTAATGAGATGGTATTCAAACTTGTATGTATGTACAATCAAAAAAAGTTCATCCTCACTCAGCCTCTCTAACCAAGTATTCCTCTCATTCTTGAGGCAAAGTCACCGGTACCCCAGGTGTAATCTTTTTAATCTAGCTGATACCAAACTTCATTACCTTGACATCTGGAGAGTGAATTAGATTAGGACTTCCTGTCTTCCTCAAACAAATCACATCTCTTAGCACTAGCATAGAAGTCGGCTCAATTATCAAAACAAATTATAGAATAGAGAGTGCCTATACTACTTCAGGTATGAGTAGAGTACCAAGTATCTGGAACAAATATGTTGAATTTTCTTCGTTTTTTTGTTTCTAGTTACAAATACTAAATTGTCGAAGTCACATTCACAAATATTTTTCCAATCACAAGTATCGAAGTGGCTATTATTCTTTGAGGTACTTATTCAACGAATAAGAGTTAACTCACAAGCCAAAGCAACCACAACTACATTTAGGATAATTTAAGCATGTTATATTAGAAACGTTTACATAGCACATGTCAGCTTTAACAACGAAGTTCACAAACATAATAAATATACTAGGACAGAAGAATCACTGGAACTTAATATTAATAAAAATTAGTGATCACATGGTGTGGAGAACTAATCCCAAGCTGAGCAAAATAACCACTGTCATTACCACTTCACACTCCTGCCTTTAACTTTTTTGCTCTATTGATTACTGCTCCTTTGAGTTTCCAAAAACACAAATTAACAAGTACTTTCTAACTATACACTCCACCCAAGACAATACAGCAAGGATCCTAGTTCCATCCAAATCAACCAACGGCCATACTACAAGGTTCAGGAGTAAAATGGGCAACTGAGAATTTTCCCTTAGTACATTGATATAGTAAGAAACTAATTAAATTTCCATTTTCACTTCATTCTCTTTTATTTGATCACGGAACAGAGTTTTGATGGAAAGAAATGATCAACACCAAAAATGGAACTTCTTCCAATTCCATGAAGCGAATTGAGACAACTTCACAAAGAAAAAAATATTATATAAAAAGCTCACCTCTTGAGGAGAGCCAAATTTTTGTAGTTCCTTTTCAATTAAATTTGCCATGGATTTTACATATCCTTCACGCTGGTACCACGAAGGAATCACCGTATGTTGCATGTTAACGAGATACTCATCTTCCCTGGTGAAACAACACAGTACCTTTGTGAATTTCAAATGAAAAACATTAACATTTTCACCTTACATAAGAACTGTCTTATAAGAATACAGTATGTTCATGCCATATACTATAAAAGAAGAAAAGATATTACCTATGTATTTTGGCTATAGTTTAAATATTCTGACCAAACCAGTAATTCTGAATTTAAAATCCGACCCCAAGGACATTTGTGACAACAATTGACAATTTATGGCAATTCTGACTTGCAACAAATTTACGATGTCGAAATGTATTTGACCCTCATTTAACCAATTTCCAAAAATAAAATCTAGTCAACCTACATATCAAAGGCGTTGTAAAAGAGAAAACAAAAACATGTTGTGTAATAAAAATATGCCAACAAACTGAGAGAAAACAAATTTAAGCGATGGCAGCAAAAAGAATAAAACATTGACAAAATGTGTAGTACAAATGAGTACGTATAGATGAAAAATTGTGCACATATAGATGGATAAGATAAGGAATGTTAGTAGTTGAAAAACATTAAGTGCAACAACCATTGATCATAAAACAATAAGTTGGTTGAGACATGTGCAGCATCATCAGCTTGCAGATTATCTCATAGATTAAAATGTAAATGAGAGCATAAAGTTCAATAAAGTCAAAAAATGAAAGAAAGAGGGAGTGAGAGAGAGAAATTAACTGAAAGAAGGCTATAGAAAATCATTCCAGATCATTAGAGCATTGTATAATGCTACACGAATAAATATGACTAGATAAGAAAAATCGAAAGAGCTAACCTTATTTAATTAGTACTAATTACTAAAGCTTGATTCTTGTTGTATGTTTTAAAAAGCCAGCTGCACAAAACAATTATACTCACCGGAATATGCTTTCCAAAAGACGAAGGCTTGAACCACTGGTTGATATGGAGAATTGTGGATAAAGTGGAAGCACAACCAGCTTAGTGATTCCATCTCTTTTTATCTAAAGGAACAGTGTATTATAAGTAAAAAGAACAGCTTACAATATACAAGGTATGACAATATAAGAGAATAGAGAAATGAAGCACCACAAATATATTAAAGAAAATAACAGTATACAATATACAAGGTATGATTTTTCAATGGTTGAAAACATTTTACAACAGGAACCAGGACCAATGAAGATTGATATATCAACTACAAAGATAATTTTATCTCGGTAAGCATCAACAAATACTGGAAAGTTATCTCAAGAATGCCATTCTATGACTTGAATCACTAAAGTCTCAAACCTATTCTTTGGCATACATCACATCCTCAAACGAAAATGATACTCAAGTGTGACATAACACAACATATGCAAGGAAAAACATATGGGAATGACAAACTTAGCAATGACAGCGATGTGGGTAAATTTATGCATTTTAATTCTTCAAGCATCATAGGTTGGCATAACAAGTGTCAAGGCGAAACAAAGTATCACTGCACTTATAGCAAACAAGTTGAAGAGTCTCAGTTTTACTTACTACTTCCACTATCACAGAAGCAATGATTGTAATTACTGAAAATATAAGCAACCAAAAGAGTATAAATAAAAGAAAGGGAGCTGTTGTGCAATATCCAAAAACGGAAGATATAGGATATGAGGGAAGGCTATAAAAGCCCCTTATGAAGAAAATTTCTTCTCTGCACTAGGCAGAGCTCTGCATTTTCAGCAAAAGAGAATACAAAACCAGCCTAAACCTTCTCCCCTGACAAGCATAACTCTACATATAGAATCCTAGCTTTGCCAACCCAGTCCTAACTAACTTCTGTTGCCCCTATGCATGATCAACGGGTAGAATATTTCCTCCATGTTCATGCTGACTCTCTAAAGGCATTCCCCTTCTTCCTTTTACAGGTGTAGACTCTCAATCCCTTAGACCCAGTACCCACATGTATTATTTATGATCCAACAAACCAATCTCAGTTGACAGTTCTCTATCACACCACTCTGAGAATCTTGAGCAATTATACTGAGAGATATAACTGATATTACTAAAAGCACTGCACTGAGAGATTTTTCTCCCTTTATTCTGTTTCCCATCGAAAGGAATTGACAAAGCTGAAATGATTTACCTGTTCAATGGCCTCTTCAGTGAACGGATGCCAATACCGCATGCCGACATACACCTTTGCAGGGACATCCTTTTCACAAAGAGACTTTCTCAACTCCTCAGCCTGGATGAAAAAGAATTATGGTCATAGATAGAACAAGGCAAATACTTGAAAAGTAAACGAATGTAAGTGAAGGTTGCACATGAATTTTAAAGCTTTCTATTAATGCACTATGCCTCTGCTAAAATCAGAAGAAAATCCAAGTGGAATAAAATGCAATCAACTGTTGAATGTCAATATATAGCCAGAAAATAGTGGAAACATAAGTGAATACCTGTGCATCAGTAATCTGACGCAGAGGCGAACCACCACCAATAGAAGCATAACCTTCTTTGCTTTTAGGAGCCCTTGAAACGGAAATAAATTGTGCCAATGGCTTTTGAAGGAAGCGAAACAATCTTGGAAGCCTTATAATATCCTGAGATAAACAAGACACAATAACATCTGATACATGAGTATGCTTATGAAAGACATAACTATGTTCATCTGGCGAAAACAGTTTCTTTACAGCCACTCATAAACTATATTATTCTGTATATAAATTCTGATTTATAAACATGAAGAATCTTTACCGGGTCTGCGAAAAGGTTAAAGAGGAAAGGCTGAACATCATCAAGAGTCTCAGGGCCTCCAAGATTGAGCAACAAAACTCCAATCTTCTCATCCCCAATAACAGGAGAAGAAGACACAATTCGAGATTTGGAAGTAGCCACAGCTTCCAAAGGCAAGACACACTTACTAGGCTGTGGCTTAGACCATCCAAACTGACTGTTAGTATTACTCTTCGGAACATTAGACGAACAACAAACCCTTTGAGAAGCACATATTGACTGCGGCAACAACCTAACACAACAAAATCAGCCACAAACAATCAAATCAAATGCCGAAATTCAAGATTTCCTGACTGATAACAAGAAGTGAAGACTTACAGGGGGAACTTGGAAGTGCGAGAAGAAGAAGCAGAGGAAGGAGGTGAAGTAGCATTCATTGCTCCAAAACTCATCTGAAAGTTTGAAATCAACGCGAACTACAAGTATAGGTAAAGATTAGGAAGAAGAAGTGAGAGTGAAGAAGAAAAGAAACGAAGGTTTTGAAAAAGAGTGGAGAAGAGAGCGACTTATCAGTTATCAAAAGCTGAAAGAAAGAGCACCACTCTTACCCCCTCTTCATATCTCTACCTCCAACACCATTCTCCTTTTTCCCCTTTCATTTACTGATAAAATATATTTTATTTCTTTTTATTACAACATTAACTAAACCTTGTTTTATATTAAATTTAGCCTTACTTTGTGGAGCTTTTTTTTTTATGAAGTGTCATTTATTAATCATTTATCAGATTTTCTTCTCATCCAATAGAAAGATTCTATGATGATAATTATTTTGTTAAAAACAAAATATCTATTGAAAGAACCATTAAAGAAATAACTAGATTGAATTGAATTACAATTACAAAATAACATCACCTCAGACCAAATACACATGTGGTGGGTTTTTTTTTATTTCTAGTATGCATATTTTAAATTTAAGGAATATGCAGGTTGACTCTCTTTTGGTATGTTTTGAAATTAAATTAATGTGTAGTAACATTGTAATCATGAAACAAATATAAATATTTTAGTAACTGGATTCACATTAATTGAAAAATACTGTTATTATTCCAAATACGGCTTGTACCCAACATTTGCAGAAAGAGGCCAAAACCATGTTGGAACTTGGAACCATATTTTACTAAGCTATAATGTATTTGAACTCTTTGAATTTGTTCAAAACATGCTTTTATGTCCTCAACTTTGAACGTGATAAATAGTTGTCTGTATATGTTTAAAACGACTTTACCTCATCGTGACATGTCAGATTATGGTTATTTTGACTTTTCAAATTTTTTATTTCTAATCAGAAGCCGACAAGTGGTATTGAGAAGATAAATTGATGCATTTTAAACAAGTTTAAGGGGGTATTTGACACATTTGAAAGTTTTTTCAGGGTTGCAATAACTTATTTTGAACAAGTTTATGGATATTTGACACATTTGAAAGTTCAAGATGATAATATATCATTTTGAATAAGTTGAGGAGATATAAATGTATTAAATCCAGACTTGAAATAGTTTCTCGATTAAGCTTCAAGACAGAGGTTGAAAAAAAAATGTAATTAAGCTTGAAATTAGGCAATAAGTTTTTAATTTGCTTAGAATAGAGAAGGTGAAGTGGGTGAGAGACTTACTTTTATAAGTAAATTTCTTTCCTTATGAGAAATAGTTTTGCGAAGTTTAAATTTCCGAAATTGTTGTTATATTTTGTTAAAAGAAAATAAATAATATTTTATTATATATACAAAATGGTTGATTGAAAGGAAACTGGAACAACCACTTTTGAAATTTTATATACAATTTCAACAAAGTTGAAATTTTGACAAGAGTGCATTAAATTTATGCAACTCATTGTCCCTTTCTCATTTTATATATATTGATGATCCCTTAAAGAGGAAGTTACGAAAAAAAAAACTTTCTGATTTCTTTTCTCTCAAATTTCTAGTTTGTATTTTCAACTACTCTTCCTTAGATTTTTTATTTTCGTTCTCTGGTGATAGTATATTACACTCGGTTGAGTTCGACTAATGTCTATTGTTGTATCCTGGGAGATAATTTACCATACGGGGCAAAATCTATCTTAAGAAAACCGATTCGAGCCTCAACAGAACCCTCTTTTTCAAGGAAAAAGTTTATTTTGGTATTTCATTATTTTATATTTGATATTTATTGTGATATTTTCAATTCTACGATTTCCATATATTATGTAATTCAAGATACTAATATTTCTTTTTAATTGTTTTTCCCTCTTTAAAAGAATTATTCATCATATTTTTCTAACAATCTTAAGATAGATTTTTTATAAGTTTATATTCATAAAAGAGACGAACAGGATACCGTGACTTGGAGTATCGTGACTTGGATTACCGTAACATTGGAATACCTTAATTTTCGGACAAAAGTATTGGACTTATATTTGGACAATCATTTAATTGGATTTAATTTGGACAAATATTAAAAGAAAAGATAATAAATATAAATAAATAAATTATAATAATAAGTTTATTTGGTGTACATACAATTTATCTTATTTGTTATATTAATTGTTATTGTTATTCTGAAATTATTCTAACTTGTTTTGTTTGAAAATTTCATAATTTATCATGGCCGATCAAATCCCACAGAATGATGAAATTGCTCAAAGTCAAAATGAGCAAAACCAAAATGGATAATGTGATCCAATTGGTTCAGTGCTTGTTAATACAACATCGGTTGCGTCTGTACTTGTTGGTGGACCAACTGCTTTTGGTTTTGTTGGTTCTAGGCCAACTGCTTCTGGCTCTACAAGTTCCGGTCCTTCTCGAGAAAATGAAACTGAAAACTTTTGTAGTCAAGCTAACCAAAATAGACAATTCGGTCCTAATGGTTATGCACTAAATGGACTTTCGAATTCTGGGCTTGTTACTGTACTAAAAAGACCAGAAAAATTCAGTGGTGTGAATTTTAAGATCTGGCAACACAAAACGTATTTCTACTTGACTAGCATACATTAAGATAGATTTGTGAAGGAAGATCCTCCTGTTGTACCTGAAGGAGTGATTGATCCTTCTGTTAAATCTGTTGTTGATGTTTGGAATTATTCTAATTTTCTCTGCAGAAACCACATTCTTAATGGTTTAATTCCTGAACTATATGAGTATATAGTGTGAAGCGTACTGCTAAGGAACTATGGGAATCATTCGATAGAATATATCAAACTGAGGATGCTGGCGCTAAGAAATACTTAGTTGGTCAATTCCTAGATTTTAAAATGAATGATTCCAAATCTGTTGCAAGTCAAGTGCAGGAACTTCAACTTTTGATCCATGTGATGGAGGCTGAGAAAATGGGGACAAGTGAACCATTCCAAGTTGCTGCAATTATTGAAAAACTACCACAAAGTTGGAAAGATTTCAAAGCTTATCTCAAACATAAGCAAAAGGAAATTTCCATTGAGGATCTCATCGTTCGCCTACGCACTGAGGATAATAGAAGTCAGAAAGAAAATTTTCTGTTAATCAAGCTATGGAAAAGGCTAAAGTGGTGGAGGTCCATAAGGACTCCAGAAAGGGCAAGCAACCAGGTAAACTCAAGTCCAAAATGGGACCGAAAGGAGGCATTAACAAGAAATAAAAGTTTAATGGAAAATGCTTCAATTGTCATAAGATGGGACACAAATTTTCTGACTATAGATTTTCAAAAAGGATCGACAAGAAAGAAGTGAATGTTGTGGATGGAATTACACAAGACGTATCTGACATCGATCTCTGCGTTGTAATTTCTGAAGTCAATATGATTGACTCGAACCCTAAAGAATGGTGGCTTGACACTGGTGCTACCCAACATATATGTTGCAACAAGGAGTCTTTTGCTGGATTGATTCTTATAGAGAATGGGGAGAAACTTTTCATGGGAAATTCTGTTACTTCCAAGGTGAAAGGACATGGAACTGTGATTCTGAAAATGACTTCCGGCAAAGAAGTTAGATTACAAAATGTCTTGTATGTTCCAGACATGGATTCAAGATGGTATTTGAATCTCAGAAATTCATTTTGTCAAAAGGGGGAATATATGTGGGCAAGGGATACGAATGTAATGGAATGTTTAAATTCAATTTTATCTCTTGTAAGCATGGTTTCATTAATATAAATAAGAATAATGTTTCTGCTTATATGGTTGAGTCTTTTAATTTGTGGCATAATAGACTTGGACATGTTAATTTTGATACGTTACGACGTTTAACTAACTTAAATCATATGCCCACATTTCATATCGATAAAACACATAAATGTGAAATATGTGTTGAGACAAAATTGACAAGATCTTCCATTAAATCCATTGAAAGAAATTCAGAACCACTTGATTTAATACATACTGATATTTGTGACTTGAAGTTTATTCAATCAAGGAGAGGAAATAAGTATTTTATTACCTTCATTGATGATAACACAAAATACTGTTATGCATATTTGCTTAAAAGCAAAGATGAAGCTATAGAAATTTTTGTGCTCTATAAGCAAGATGTAGAAAATCAACTTAATAAGAAAATTAAAAAGGTTAGAAGTGATCGTGGTGGTGAATACGTTGCACCATTTGGCAAGTTTTGCTCCCTGAATGGAATTATTCACGAAATAACACCACCATACTCTCCTCAACCAAATGGAGTAGCTGAACGCAAAAATCGTACTCTTAAAGAGATGATGAATGCAATGTTAACCGGTTCTGGTTTACCACAAAACTTGTGGGGTGATGCGGGTTTGTCAGCAAATTATCTTTTGAATAAGATACCACGTAAGAAACAAGATAAAACTCCCTATGAATTATGGAAGGGTAGAAAACCTTCATATAATTACTTGAAAGTGTGGGGGTGTCTTGCAAAGGTAATGACTCCATTGCCTAAACGAATGAGAATAGATCCGAAAATGGAGGATTGTGTTTTCATTGGATATGCTGAGAATAGTAATGCATATCGGTTTCTTGTGTATGAATCTAAAAACCCTGAAATACACAAGAATACTTTGATAGAATCAAAGGATGCTACATTTTTTGAAGATGTGTTTCCATGTAAGGAAATAAACGAACGTTCAGGTTTTAAAATATCTCGTGAAATTATTGAAAGTGATGGTTAAGTTTATTAACAAAACACTCATAACATTGACAATCTTTCACAAGTAGTTGAAGAAGAAGATCAAAATTCTCAAGAAAAGAATGAGACTGATCATGAGGTAGAACCTAGAAGAAGTGAAAGGAAAAGGATTAAAAAATCATATGGTCCAGACTTCTTAACATATATGGTTGAAGCGAAACCTTAAACATACAAAGAAGCTATAAGCTCCATAGAAAGTCCTTTATATAAGGAGTGAAATTGATTCAATATTGCAAAATCATACATGGGAATTAGTGGACCTTTCTCTCGGAATAAAACCACTAAGTTCTAAATGGATTTTCAAACATAAGCTAAAAGCTAATGGATCAATTGATAAGTGCAAGGCTCGTTTAGTCATAAAAGGTTATAGATAAAAAGAAGGCCTTGACTACTTTGACACTTATTCTCCCGTGTCGAGAATAACCTCCATTAGGATGATACTTGCAATTGCTACTTTGCGAAATCTTGAAGTACATCAAATGGATGTGAAAACTGCTTTTCTTAATGGAGATCTTGAAGAAGAAATCTACATGGAACAACCTGAGGGTTGCGTAGCTCTAGGTCAAGAAAAGAAAGTATGTAAGTTGGTGAAATCTTTATATAATTTAAAGCAAGCACCAAAATAATGGCATAAGAAATTTGATGATGTCATGATGGCTAGCGGATATCGTATTAACAAGCGTGATAAATGTATATATATCAAAACTACAAACAATGGATATGTTATTCTATGTTTATATGTTGATGACATACTCATTGTTGGAAGTAATGAGAAGATGATAAAAAGTACCAAGAATATGTTAAATTCAAGATTTGACATGAAAGATATGGGACAAGTGGATGTTATTTTAGGAATCCAAGTTAAACACTCACCTTACGGTCTCATATTAACACAATCACACTATGTGGATAAGATACTAGACAAGTTTAACAAAGGTGATTTTGGTATAGCCAAAACACTGTTAGAGTGGAATATGCAAGGGTTATAGGCAGTCTAATATACCTTACAAGTTGTACTAGGCTTGATATCGCTTATACTGTAAGCAGTTTAAGTAGATTTACGAGTAATCCTAGTAAAAGCCATTGGAACGCTATCGTGAGAATACTAAGGTATTTATGATATAATCATAATTATGGACTGCACTATACGAGAGAACCTGCTGTACTAAAAGCATATTTCGATGCTAGTTGGATAACCAACATTAAGAATTCTAAAGGTACAACTGGGTATGTGTTCACTCTAGGAGGAGGAGCAGTTTCATGGAAATCCTCAAGGCAAACAATTATAACTCGTTCCACAATGGAAGCTGAGTTTATAGCCTGGGATAAAACGGGAGAGGAAGCTGAATGGCTATGAAACTTCTTAGAGGATATTCCTGAATGGCCCAAGCCTATGCCTGCAATATGTATACATTGCGATAATCAAGCAGTGATTAAAAGAGCACAAAATGTGATGAATAACGGTAAATCGAGACACATGCGTTGTTGACATAATATCGTTAGACAACTGATATCAACAGGAGTTATCTCTATTGATTTTGTAGGATCAAAGAATAACTTAGCGGATCCGCTAACCAAAGGATTAAAAAGAGATCAAGTTGAAAAGACATCTAGAGGAATGAGACTAAAGCCCATGAATATATAAGGTGCTATGTGAAGGAAAACCCAACCATGTTTGACTGGAGATCCCAAGATCTTGGTTCAATGGGACAACCTAATTGCATAGACCTTGTAAGGTCACTGTGGGGGTAGCCCCGTGTCCATTCCTATGATGTAAACAATGACAAAATAGGTTAAGGGTAAGCAATGAGAATGCTTTTAATGATTCTTTGTGCATCAATGTTTGAGTAAAAGAGATCACCTATGTGAGAGTGAAGTGGGGTCGCTTCAAAAGAAATTAATGAGGTTTAGTTATCTTAAACTTTTGCAGAACCAGGAGATGTTCATGACCATAAGAACATAACCATGAGAACCAAAACTGAGTTAGAATTAATATTTGAGTGAGGCATATCATCATTTACATAAAAATTAGAATAGTTCAAGGACATCGCGTCTACTAGTCAGACAGTATAGTAAATATACTTTCACAAGGGAAGGTTCAAGACTTGTAGTCCACCTATCCTATGCAAATATTGATTGTATAATACTATCACTAAATCGAGTTTGTTGTTCTATTTTCTTTTATGTTGGGGATTGTTATATTTTGTTAAAAGAAAATAAATAGTATTTTATTATATATATGAAATGTTGATTGAAAGGAAATTGGAACAACCACTTTTGAAGATTTGTACACAATTTCAACTAAGTTGAAATTTTGACAATAGTGCATTAAATTTATGCAACTCATTGTCCCCTTCTCATTATATATATTGATGATCCCTCAAAGAGGAAGTTACGGAAAAAAAAAACTTTCTGATTTCTTTTCCCTCAAATTTCTAGTTTGCATTTTCAACTACTCTTCCTTAGGTTTTTTATTTACATCCTCCGGTGATAGTCTATTACACTCGGTTGAGTTCGACTAACGTCTGTTGTTGTATCCTGTGAGACAGTTTATCATGAGGGGCAAAATCTATTTTAAGGAAACCGATTCGGGCCTCAACAGAACCCTCTTTTTCAAGGAAAATGTTTATTTCGGTATTTCATTATTTTATATTTGATATGCATTGTAATATTTTCAATTCTACGATTTCCACGTATTATGTAATTCAAGATACTAATATTTCTTTTAATTGTTTTTCCCTATTTAAAAGAATTATTCATCATATTTTTCTAACAATTATAATGTATTCGTTCGAAACAAATTATGTTTGAAAATACTCGACGTGGTCTTCATAAAACGTTGTAAACTGAAGTTGATGAATTTCTGTGAATCACTTTATGTGAAAAAAGTCTCCAAATAGTCCATATAGATAGCACCCATGAGTTTTCTTTTGTGATTGTGTGATTGTTCATTACAGAAAATTGATGGGGACATTCGAATACTCCGCGCCTGACCCGAATACAACAAACTCAATCACATAATAAATTTCCTACATAAGAAATATCAATCATATTTCTCAGAAAGTTTTGCTTTTGCTCCCAAGTATTTGTCTAATTAGTTAGTAATTTTTCTCCCCGCTCAAAATACTAATAAATTACATTTCTCTGTTTTTCTAGAATGAAGCCTATAAATAGTTCATCAATTTGTCATTCGTAATCAATCTTTTCATTAGCCAAATAATATATACTTAGTTTTTTCTTTATTTGGATTTCTACCTTCAAGTTCTATCTTGAAAATTCCTTACTAAATATAATTTTACGAACAAAATTTAACTTAAAAATTTCTTCGTTGTTGATTTTAGATCAAAATGTTTGCTATCACTTTCACAATCCATATAGAAAAATACAAAAAATATATTTTGGGTTTAGCATGTATAAAGAGCCACACATTGGCTTGCCGAACAACAAACAGTGCATTTTCAGATTTCAGCAAGACAAACAAGCATACAAGAGCGCACGAACGAAAATAATTATTAATAACTAAGTGAACATCTTACTTCTACACAATACTTCAAGCACCATGATACTAAACGACAGTTAAACCCCCAAAACCATTATATTTAGAAACAGTATTCACTACAGAGTTGTAAAGATAGTAATCCAGTTGCAGTTCAACTAAAAGTGCTAACTGCTAACTGAAGTTGGTGTTTATACCAGCAAAAACTTTCAAAAAGAAAAAAAAAATGAGCATTGTTTTACACTCTACAACCGTAACCTTCTATACCGTAACACCCAACGCTAATATTATATATAAACAAAATGAAACCCACAAGCGAACCGGAATAAGTTAAAACCACATTAAAACTCAACTTGTTAAATAGAATCCAAATTCCAAACACCACCAAGTTGAATATGACTAACTCTTTTCATCGATGTCAGTCACTAAAATCTACGCTTCCACTGCTCGCATTGCGGCTATGCAATGAGAGACCCCTCTCGTGCCCAGAAGTAACACAACCATCGAACTTTTTTTCCTGAAAGAATTTCTCCCTTTCCACATGTTTCGCAGGTGGAGGTGGGATTGCGACTGGTGGAGGATTTGCGATTACCCCGTTTGACCGATCATCTGTGTCAACTGCCCTTATTAAGGGACGATTCAATCTTTCCCCTGGGATGGTTGATCCAAGAGTGCCCATAGAGAAGCAATCTTCTCCATTCCCTTCATCTTCGGGCCTTGCACAAGCCTTTCCTTTTCTTAATCTGTTAAAGAAGGAACCATAAACATATATATTTACAAGGCTTAACGCATCATTTACCCCTGAAATTGTCAAAACCTGATGCCACTATGAACTTTCAAAATTACTAACAATCCCTGAACTTGCAAAAAGTACACCTGTTTGCCCCCTCAATGCCACATATTTAGCTTTTGTCTGGAAAACGAAAAATTTGGCATATTTGAAAAGTCAAACCAAACAAAAACTGACATGTGGCAGGGGGGGGGCTGGTGCCTTTTATACAAGTTCAGATCCGGAACTTTTGAAAATTCAGGATGTCATCTGGCATTTCGGGGCATGTTCAGGGGTAAATGATGCATTGAGCCTATTCATAACCATAGTTGGAAAAAGGTCAGATATTTACATGAGAACCAATTAGAGGCTTAAAAGGAACAAGGTAGAAATTTCTTTTTCTAACAACTACTTAGCTCAGTTGAAGACAACACGAACGCACCTTCTGAAAAGCTGTTCGGCTTCCTCCTCTACCTCGTCATCTTCAAGATGAAAATGATTTGTTGCTGTTGATGTTGTTCTATCTGAAACTGCTGACCTATCTGAAAGCCTGGACTTACCAGAGATGAGATCATCATGCTGTGTCAAAACCTTCTGCAGCTTCTCATTCAATTCAATTGCACGGGAAACTAACTTTTCATCTCTGGACAACCGATTTTTCAAATAAAGTTTGTATTACTAATTTACTACCAGCTTATACGCTACCAAAATACATGCTGCCAAAGTGGGGAAATAAGTACACACATATAATCACCATATATGATATATTGCTCAATGGCTATAACAAATTGTCAGGTACCAACTAGTAGCAGACAGCTTGTTTAAGCTTGATAGTTTCGGTAAATTTTTCTTTTCCTTCAGTTTTTTGTGCATATTGTGTATAATATGAATCAGGTAACAAATCAATATACCATTAACTGCTCCCGCTAATCATTCCCCTGATTATTCCCCTAATTAATCTACTGATACTCTAACAGTGTCTATACTATGTAGTACTCATAGTAGTCAAGGCGCTAAGCGCACCCGAGGCGACAGGGGGTCCTGTTGCCTAGGCGCGAGGCGAAGGCAAAGGCGCACAAAAAGCGCAAACTAGATGCATGAACTAAAAAAAATTAAATTAAAATTTTTTTCACATAACTTAAAAGAAAATTTAAAGTTCATAATGATAAAACTAGTTCCTATCAATTCAAAGTTCACTAATAAACTGACATGCAGCAGATAAAAATGCAAATCATGACATTAAACAGATTATGTATTGAAATTTATAATCTGAAATTACAAAAACTGTGTAACTGACTCACTGTATACAAGTTAAAACTTAAAACTAATTATAATATGCTGCTGGAAAATGGAAATACAGGACT
>CATIWQ010580596.1:0-34225 GCA_949673415.1 Euphorbia schlechtendalii
AATGGAATTAGAGTTTTCAAGTGATGAAGAGAGCACAATGCTGAGAAGCTAATGGCTTATCAGATATTAGATTTTTCAAAATTCATCCATTTCTATATGAGTTGTATGCATCTAACTAAAGTTCTTACTTTTTTATTAGAAAACTCTAGGAGGGCGACTCTTTTTAGAGTTTGATCATGTGCGATGTGAATTCCTAAGATAACTTGTGGTTTCATTTTATTTTATTTTCTTCAACTGCAATGTAATTTTTCTAATTTTGATTTTGTGCTTTTGGTTATAGTACATGGATGCTTGTGAAACGTTTGTTGAAGATATGAAGTATAGTGATTTAAGGATTGGTGGACTCGATCAATTTTTCGAATAGGTGGACCAAGTCAGGTGTCTCCTTTCCTTACTTGGAATAGCATGCTACTTAACATTGCTTCATATAATTGGGAGTATCAAATAGGAAAGGGAAAAATGCTAAACACCTTTAATGTTTAATATTAACAGAGAAGTTGAATTACTCGCTACATTTGAATGGGTGCCCAATCTAACCAATCAAGTCTAGTTAAGCCCTTGATGACAGCTTAACTAACCCTATTTGGTGTTTGTGGGTTTTCATTTGTCTTGTTATCCTTAACAAATTATAGAAAGTGAGAATTAGATTATTCCATGGTAAAGATGTGGAAATGAAGCTTGGAGTTTACTTATGAACTATTTTTTAAGTAATTAGCATGTGTCATGTGTGAGTTTACAATTTACAGCTGACAATGCTAGCTTAGAATCACTTTGCTTCTGTTATGTGTGAATATTTGTTGTTGCTACTACATGCTTGTTTACGTAGTAAAAAATATTATGAAGCTTATAGTCATTACCAAGAATATATGAACATGAGAGTTGTTGGTAAGTTAAGCTTATAATCATTACATAGTACGAGATATTATTAAAATTATAGTCATTACCAAGAATCCTTGTTACTTATGTTGTATGTAACTGCATGCATGCTTAGTTGGCAATCTTAACTTGCTTGTGAGTTGTTTACTTGGTTAGTTATGGAAATTTAGTTATGCGACTGCTTTTATATCATTTTTAGGAATTTGTTGAGGCTCTTGAAGAGTAAGAACCTGAAGTACAGCACACTTGTTGTGTTAAGCACATGTATGAGAAGTTCAAGAAGTTGTACAAAGGGTGAAGAATGCAGAAACATCTAAGGAGGCAGCAATAACTAGAACATAGAAGTTGTTCATATCCAAAATGAAGAAACTAGAAGAGTTTACTGATGTACAAAGTGTTCTAATATTCCAAAATATAAAGCTGCCATTTGTGTATTGACTTTAGAATTAGTATTTTTATGGTTGTTATTGCTTTAACAATGTCAAATTATCTATCTATTATCTATGAAATGCTCATTTAAAGAGAGTAAGCTCACAAAATTACAACTATTGTACCCATTGAAATATATAAAGCTAAAAAAGTCACAGGGCAACTCTCATTTGACAAGTAAGAGGAAAGTATCTCATTTTCCTCTGTTCATTTTGTGGCTCTTTCAAGCTTTTATAAACACTGAGTGATTAGAGATTGAACACAAAAAGAACACAAGAATATTATATATGCTAGTAGATAACCAATAATCTATTTTGTTATAATGCTGCCCATGCAAAATTTGCTAAACATTTTTTCGAGTTCATTGAAAATCTTTAATTGAAAAAACCTAAAAAAAACACTTCAGTAAAGCCAAAACTCGAACTGATGTAATTGACTTGTGTCTTCACATACATGACAAAATTAAGAATTAAATTCATAGGCATTTTATCAAAAATTGTAAAAAATTCCACTCTGTGACTTAATTCAAAAGTTCATCCTATGTGTTTCCACCTTCTGTAAATCCTTTCACGCAAAATTTTCTTGCTTATATACTTGCATAGAAAAGCCAAACTCTCTTCCTCGTTCACATATAGGAGGGTCATACAAATCAAAGAAATTGCGAGCGTCGTTTTTATCGTATCTTCCACACTTGAACAATATCCATCTCGATTTGTCCAAGTTGTTGTCACTAGAGATTGAAGCCCATAAAAGCATCAAGAAATCTGTTGTTTGAGTTGCTTGTAACTGATTTTGAGAAAGTTGAACTCATTATTAGGGTTCTCGATTTCTGAAAATCATAGAGATTGTAAAAATATACTTAAAATCAAGACTATATTAGTGAAAGATGAAAACCTATATGTTAATTTCAGAAAAAGTGAAGAAATTGGGAAGAAAATTTGGTTTTGAAGTTCACAGATCAAAGAAGAAGGGGAGAACTTTGAGTTTGGGGATTTTTTTTGCTTTTATAGTGGCAAAACTTTAGGATTTCCGGTTATATCCCTTGCCACTTCATCATGTTTAACGGGGTTAGCGAAAAATCCGTTATTTGATAATGGTATGATTCCTCAAACCTCGTTCTGAGACCCATAATACCACAAGCCCCTTTTTGAAAATGACTTAAACCACATGGTACTTTTTTGAAATTTACCTTATTTTTTTTCCTTTTTTTTTGGATTTTGAGTAAAATAAAAAGAGAAAGGGAAATGAGTTTATTCGTAATGACCGTTGGGGCAGTCTTTTCTATGCAACTATATTTGTATTGAAAAGGCATGCTTAAAATTTTGTTAATACTAGGGATTCTTTTGTCTAGTATTGGTTACCCTTTTCCCCAGCCATTCTGATTCTACATACGCCAGGCATTTTCCATGGTGTTTTAAATCATTATTACATGTTCGAATTCAAATTTAACTGCAGTTGGATCCGAAAGTAAGCATTTTTTCCTCTTCTCCTAAGGGGATCTCCAACCCTACAACACATTTTTCACTTCAAACTTTATAACTTGGAGTTGCTACAGTATTTTTTCTCCAACCATTAACTTCAAATTTTTACTTCAAAACAATATACTATTATTTTATTACTTTCTACCTAACTTTTTATTATTATTATTATTATTATTATTATTATTATTATTATTATTATTATTATTATTATTATATTCCTTTTACTTTACATATATCTTATCAATCAAATAACAAAAAAAAAAAAAACAAAAAAAATATAATAATGTTTGGAGTTGCTACATTGCGTAGCAACTCCAAAAATTACTTCAAAAGATGAAGTGCCAACCCCATATCTAAGGATGTCCATTTAGCAGTTTGATTATGGGATAAAGGGAAAATTGTGCTCACTATTACTAAATTTCAAGTTTGTGTGTTGGAATTATTTTCGCAATACAAAAGTTACGTGTCAAGCCGATGTTTGTAAAACTTGAGTTATTTTATTGATGTGGCCTGTTGATAAGAAAAAAACTTGATATGCCAATGCCATAGGGTGTAAACATAATTATGAAACTATGAGTGATTTTATTTTTATTGATATAAATGAGTTTCATCAATACATATATTTTACTTTGGTGTCTTGATATTTTATAATAGAGAAAGCAAAAAGCAAAACTAGTGAATGAATACATAATATAACAAATGCAAACAATTTTTTCAACAATTTTTTTTATAACATTTTTGAACTTTCCATATATGTTTTTGTTTAGATGTGTGTATGAAAAAGAAGCCATTAAATTTTATTGATAATCTTGTCTTCTTAATTCTTTAAATATAAAAAAGAGATAATGCCTCCTTAATATCCAAAAAAATCATAATTGATTGTTGACAAAAAAAACTATAAGCTATTATTCAATCAGTTTTCCAAGGTCATTAAATATTATTTACTTACAAATTATTAAAACATTTAGGAAAAGAAATGTTGATCCCTATTAGGGTGATTAAACAAATCAGAGGGATAGAATGACTTCTTTCTGAGTCTCATTGAAGTTCAGAGACTCTAAGGTAAACTGTGTTATAGTTGAGCCTCTAAGCAATCTGAATATGATTTATAAGTGGCTAAGAGTTTGAATCCCCTTAATTTTAGGTTCTTTAGATGTAATCAAGTTCTATTTGCAAGTAAGTAATAAGAGTATACAGTTACAGATTACAAACAAAGTTTTATACCAGTTCGGCCTCTACCTAAGCTAGTCATTGGAAACTCTTATCTAAGCTTTAATCCACTAACGATTCTCCTTCAAGGGTGGAGACTATACCTCTACAGCAGAGGATTATAGATTGAAAATACCCTCCTTATAGTCATAGCTAGAGGTTTACCAAGACTAGGAGTACTGTGAGCACGAGATTTTTTACTCCCGACTCTCGAGTACGATGATGACGTTGTAATTTTTCCCTTGTTAGCTTTTCACATTTTGCAGGGTCCTGAAATCATCCGGAAATCATCTACCTCATTTCTTTTGGTCTCTTTTTCCTTAAAAATCCCCAAATAAAGAAAAAAAGCCTACCTGTATATGCCATATCGTTAACGATATAGGTGGTGTCGTTAACGATATGTCGTTAATGATATCAGCTTTGCAAGCAGACCAAAAAAGCAATTTCCGCATCATTTAGTCAAAAAGACCCATCTTTACCCCATAATTTCATATTTTCTTGACTTTACACCTTGACTACATAATGCCATCCAACATCATGCATAATTGGAGGAAGAAAATAATGCAAAAACACAAAAATAGGTGGACCTAGTTGGACTTTTGAATTGAAGAGAGTTCTACAAAAGGAGGACTCAATTTGCAGAGAAATAGGGGGGAGAGTTCAAGAAGAAGGAGCTCACATTTAGCATCAGGAAAGAAAGAAAGGAAAGAGAGGAGCAAGTTTGAGGGTTCTTGAATGGTTTTTTCTTGAGTTTTTACATTAAACTTAGACTTTAAACTTCCCAATTTCTAGTTAGTTCGATTAAACTCTTGAGGTTTAAACTTGAATGGAGAGTCTACAACATCTTTATCACTCACTTGAAGGTTACTACACCTTCAGAAACATCTATTTTGGCAAGGAATAGATCCCTTCCAAATATTTTCGGTAAATCACCAAATCCAACCAAAAAGAAATAAGGAGAGCTTCCCGGAGGACTTCAAGGACCTTAAATAAAGTGGATTCATGACTACGGGGTAAGCCTCTGAGTTCCTAGAGTTTGTGCTTATGTTTATATGCTTTTCTTTTTGAAGTTTCATTTTCTTTTCTGTTATTTACATTTTCACGCACCAATCTGTTTTTTGGAAATTACAATATGATTTTAAATCTTTTGAGTATTTTTTTAAATAAAAATATTTTACACATCTTGATCTTTCTGGAATAATAAAGATCATCCAAATCGATTAAGTATAGCAAAAGTTATGATCGTTTGAAGTTTCGGATTTTTGTTTTACTATTTCTGCTGTTTCTATGTGTTTTATGCAGGTCTGGAAACT
This sequence comes from Euphorbia schlechtendalii, assembly GCA_949673415.1. NCBI lineage: Eukaryota > Viridiplantae > Streptophyta > Magnoliopsida > Malpighiales > Euphorbiaceae > Euphorbia > Euphorbia schlechtendalii. The sequence goes on from CATIWQ010580596.1 coordinate 5,309, forward strand.
CGATTTCGTTAACAACATCACCTAATGTCGTTAATGACATTGCAGTTTCATTAAAGACATTTTCTAATGTCATTAATGACATTGGCTTTGGCAGAATACAGTTTTGCTTTGTTTTGCTCCGTTTCGAATCGTTTGAGCCCGAAACGACCCGCTGAGACCCTTCTGAGTTTGGGAATGCATCATTGGGGGTAAAAAAACCTCTAAATAGTAATTATTTAGGATTTATATATGATTTATTAATGTATTAATATGTTGATTAAGATTTGGAGTGGCACCGAAAGAGCTTCGGGCTATTCATATCGATATCGCCCTTCACAAGGAAGTCGGCAATGATATGGATGACATCGTTACCATTGTTAACCCAAAAGATGGATATGTTATGCATGTTCGGCCTAGATTCATGTTTGTAAATGTTATTTTAGGCCACTCACATGAAAGGAACTCAAGTTCCTGGATAACCGACCCAACAATATAACATGCGGCATTTTTACTAATAAAAATGACTAAGATAATTGAAAATAAAAATGAACAATTTTCATGGAATAAGAACTTCGAAATTTCTGTTATTTTTACCTCAACCACATGGGTCTTGTCAAAATCAAAATCGAGCATACGTGGTACACTTGGTATATATTTGTGTTGTGGAATATCCCATGTGCTAACCTTTGTGGATGCAGGTAGTTTAAGATAGATGTATGTTAGGATTTAATCTCCTTCAGGTATCTCTTTCAATTTCGAAACCAAATGTAATATTTGTTAGATATCGATGTATTCTAGGCGATTGTATCCCTTAGATTTCAATGTACTTAGGCGATTTGTAAACCCCCAAATCCAATGATGTAATTAATCTTCCCATAGAATAGGCGCATTTAATTTCCTACGTGTTTACTTACTTACTTACCTTTTTATGGATATGTGGTAAAAATAAAATGAAAACATCTACTTTAGTTCGAATATTATAAATGTGTTTTCTCTCGTAGTTGTAATTTAACTCAAATGACGATGAAATAGATAACTCATCCCGGAACCGAATCTCTATTTTATGATATGGATTAAGTAAATGGATCTAAGCTGTACCAAATTTAACTAATCCGGGTGGCAACTCTGTAATACAGACTAGAGATCTTGATCTCGAGTCTTTTAGCTTGAAAATCACTTTTTCAAAGCAAACACATTTTACCACGAGTAGCACGTCTTTCCGCAGTGTTGCTCCTTTCGAAAAACCCCACGCCCCATCTCATGGGGCCCGTGCCTTGCGGCGTCCGCGCGGGTAGAACGTCGTCCCCTCTCAAGTACCCTTCTCACTATATCTAGGATCGGAGCTTACAATGAGTACCCTCCTCACTATATCTAGGCTCCCCCACAATAACTTAACCATGAAGCTAGTGTTAACAAGTTTGAATGAAAAGGTTATGAGTTCCCAAACTTTGTTTCTGTTGGATATTATGCTTGAATGATATTCAAATAGTCAGGATCTCGGGTACTGCTTTAGCTAGGATCCACAATGCAATGGAAGAATACCCGAACCGCGGACTACGTATTACTAACCAACTTTTACCAACACCGAAGGAGGAAATTACACTATCCACAAACTAAGAACAACTAGAGATAAAATGGAAAATATAGAACATGAATTGAGGAAATTGAAAACTTATTTTCAATTCTATGTCATTTTCCATATTCTCTACCACACACACACACACACACACACACACACACACACACACACACACACACACATATGCATGCATGAAAAGTAACATACAATTAATGCCATGCATGCATGAGTTATATGTTGACAAGAGATAACATATGAATTAATTCCTGCAACTTGCACATTCCTAACACAATGAATTAATTCATATGTAAATATAAAATGTAAACTGATATTACATTTTATTGAATTTATTACATCTCTTTTAATCCTCAACTTTCATATTCATTTATATCATCCTGTTCTCATATGGGTTGACCCATTAGACCATACTTGTACTGATACGGGCAAATCGAGTCTCAACTCTAACATCTCCCTCTCGCACGTAACAGAACAAATCCATTACTATATATCTTTCATACTTGCAAATAGTTCGTGCGACCAGCATACTTTGAGAGATCTAGTGTTATACACTCATTGGAGATATATAACAGCTCGATGAATAACCGAAATATTGTATACCTTATCCTAGATTCCATATCACATCTACTATAATCCTTTGATTTTTACATATCTCTATTATCACAGTTACACATACTTGCATAACTACCTGAGTTGTGAAGTATAGAAACACAAGATGTAAACACATGATAATCTTCTCCTCTTACTATATTCTTTCCATCATAATCTAACTCACTTATCTAGTTGGGAAAATCCAAGGTCGAATCATACGTAACCTCTTCAAAGTCTCCTTCTAAGATAGCAACAATAAACTATACTTTCAGAATAAATTAGGATTCTAAGGATACTTTTGCTAACAAAACCACAGTTTTATTACACTAGTATCACACTAAGAAAAGTTGAGATCATTACTTTTCCATCTCATGGTCGATAAGCACACATGGTATGAAAACATGTGTTAAGTTGTTTTCTTTTTCTTTTGAAAGAAGTGCATGCCTCACTAACACCATATGAAAGCATAAGTTAGATGTGTCAAAACAACTAATCTCAATTCGCTTACTTTATGAACTACTTTTGGCTATAAAGAAAGAATAGATTCATGCTCTTCATAGCAAGTCCATCTTTAGATTACATATAATCTCTTACATACTTGCCTATTGGAAATATGAGAATCTTATACTTTAATGAAAACTTTTTTTTTCATATTTTAAGTAAGACGGGTTTTATTATTGAACAAGCTCTCATTGTTGAAAAAATAGCCTCATCCTTCTCATCTGTCAACTAATGATAAAACAAGGGTAAACACTCGTGTGAGTAAGCTATTTCTCTGCTGGACATGCATCTTAAAATATTGATAGCAAATACTAACAAATAATATTTTCACTCATGTATTGTAAAATTCAATCTTTATTAAATGATATGTTCTGAAACATACGAAAAAAATATGATCTAGATCCAAAATAATCCTTGAGACCTAGTATGTTTCACATAAACATTTTACGTGACAAGTTTGGTTAGTGGATATGCTACCATGTCATGAGTAGAAACATATTTTATGATAACTTCTTTGCATGCTATAACATCCCTAACAAAGTGATACTTAATTTCTATATGCTTGGATTTGTTATGAAAACTTTGATCCTTAGCAAATGCTATAGCAAATCGACTATCACTGTTTATTGCAATAGGAGCATTTGTAGAAGGAACATAAAGATAATTCATGAATCTTCGTAACCATACCACTTCTTGGACTATAGAAGCATATGACACATACTCTGCTTCCATTGTGGATAGGGTGACACAAGTTTGTTTCTTACTACTCCATGATATTGCACCATTAGCTAGTAATAATACATAACTAGAAGTGGATTTTCTCTCATCCATGTCTCCAGCCCAATGTACATCAATATATCCTTTCAAATGTAGATCATTGCCTTGATAATATAGAGAATAATTTATTGTACCTTTAAGGGACCTTAGAATCCTCTTTACATCTATCCAATGTCCATGTCCTGGATTAGACTGAAATCTACTACCCATGCCAACTGCATGACAGATATCAGGTCTCGTACACAACATAGCATACATTAGGCTACCCACAACACTTGCATAGGGAACATTACTCATTTTTTTCACTTTCTCGTTATGTTTTAGGACACATGTCAATGCTAAGGGTCACTCCCTTAGCCATTGGGCTACCTATGGGCTTACAACTACTCATATTGAAATGATCAAGAACTTTGTTGATGTATGTCTCTTAAGACAAGGCCAACAACTTCTTTCAGTGATCTCTTGAAATCTTAATTCCAAGAATATAAGCAGCTTCTCCCGTATCTTTCATCTCAAAACTTAAGGTTAACCAAGCTTTGATTTGGTACACATATTCCATATCATTTCTTGCTATTAGAATGTCATCTACGTATAATGACATAAATCACAAATCTATTTCTAGAACTTTTTGTATAAATGCAATGCCATTCGACATCATTACATTTTGAAATCGAAGGTACCATTATCTAGAAGACTACTTTAAGTCATAAATTGATCTCATCAATTTGCAAACCTTTTGTTCGCTTCCCTTCTCAATGAAACCTACAAGTTGTTCCATGTAAATTTCTTCATCCAATTCTCCATTGAGAAAAGTATTCTTTGCATCCATTTGATGTAGTTCTAGGTTTAGACTTGATACAATAGCTAACATTAATCTAATGGAAGTGAGCCTCACAACAGGTGAGAAAGTTTCTTCATAATCCATCCCTTCCTGTTATGTATAGCCCTTAGCAACTAGGCGAGCCTTATATCTTTCGATACTGCCATCATCCTTACGCTTGATCATGAGAACCCATTTGTTCCCAATAGCCTTTCTTCCTTTTGGCAAATCAACAAGTTCCCAAACTTTATTTGATTTCATAGAAGTCATTTCTTCTTCCATTATCTTTATTCATTTATCTTTTATGGGATATGAGAGAGCCTCCTTGTAATTTTTAGGCTCATCATCTTCTTTAGGAGTGACCAAAAGAGCCATGCCTTCAATTTCAAATCGATGATGTTCAAATTTTTGTCTTTTAGACCTAAGCAGTTCCGAATCTTGATAAACATATCTCATATATTCATCATAATTCGATATACTCCCACTTGGACCATGTTTCATACTCTCAATTAAGTTTGGATCCACATTATCTCTAAGAATTAAATTTTGATCTAGACCTTGATCTTGATCATTCGTAACATTTTGAGGTTCTTGAACATTTTCTTGAGTCTCAAAATTTCTCCAACTCGAATGGAGAGATCCATTATTTTCTAATTCTTCGTAAAGTGGTAAATCATGGTCCACCTCACCTAACTTGGGGAACTCGTTCTCTAAGAAGAAAACATCACGTGATTCAAGTTTTGTCACTCTTCCATCTTCATTTTCTCCTACTAAGACATATCCTTTCGATACATCTGGATACCTTGCAAAGATGCACTTTTTGCCTCTGGAGCCTAGTTTCCCATACTTGCTCGAGGTATCATGGGAGAAAACAGTGCAACCCCATGGTTTGAGGTTACTTAAATTAGGTTTTCAACCCATCCACAACTCATAAGGAGTGGAGGTAACAGATTTAGAGGGCACTCGGTTAAGAACATATGTGGTTGTTAGCAATGCGTCTTCCGTGTCTCCCTAATAAGAGATAGGTAAATTTGCTACAGCCATCATTGATCTTACCATATCGAGGAGAGTTCTATTTCTCCTCTTAGCAACACCATTTTGTTGTGGAGTATAAGGAATGGATAACTGATGCTCAATTCCTTTCTCATCACATAAAACTTTGAAATCATCTAAAAGATATTCCCGACCATGGTCAGTTCTCAAAGCTTTAATGTTTAAATTTAATTGGTTCTCAAAAAGATTCATAAATATCTTAAAGCAACTCAAAGCGTCAGACTTGTGAGACATCAAATAAACATGACCAAATCTAGTATAGTCATCAATAAAAGTGATGAAAAAAAAGGCCCCATGCCTTGCCCTCACATTCATCGAACCATAAATGTTTGAATGAATTAATTGTAAAGGAAAATTAACTCTAGTTGCTTTTCCAAATGGTTTTCTACACACTTTTCCTTTAAGACATGATTCACATGGAGGTAACTCAAACTTATATAAATTTCCCAATAAACCTTGTTTGGCTAATTAACTCATTCGATCTTGACCAATATGGTTTAATCTAGAATGCCATAATGCAACACTAATGTTTCTATCACTTATAGAACTAAAGGCATATTGTAGGAAAAAAACATCATTTTAATTTTTATTTGGCTCAATATCCAAAACAAACAAACCATTTATTACATTTCCCGAACCATAAAATGTTTCGGCCAAACACAAACATAAACTGTTATTATTCATGAATAAATTGAAACCTAAGTTCAATAAAGTAGTACCAGAAATAAGATTCCTCTAAATCTCCAGAGCGAATAGGACATCATGTAGAAGAAGGGTCCATCCACCTTTTAGAATTAATTTACAAGTGCTGATCCCTTGGACTTCAACTCTCGAGTTGTTTCCTACGTAGATCCACTTTGATCTATGCGGGATTCTTTGGAACTCTATGAAGGAACCTTGGTCCCTTGTCACGTGGTCCGTTGCACCTGAATCAACAATCTACAAAGAATCGTATACAGTTAAATGAACAGTAGTTGATACATACATTTTACTCACACGAGTTAATAAAATGTACTTGAGCCTCAGACTTACAATCTTTAGCGTAATGACCCTTTTTGCTGCACTTGAAGCATTTCACACGTAAAATGTTCACTTTCCTATTCTTGCCTTTATTTTTCTGAACCTGTTTTGCTTTCTTATTTTCATGTATCTTCCCTTTATTTTTTCTATAGAAACGCTTACGTTTCTTTCCTTGGGCACTAAAGTAATTATCAACAAATGTATAATTGGCTTCAGCGTTGATCTTAGTCGACGCCCAGAGATCCTCCTCCAACTCAAGGTGGCAAACAACATCATCAAAGGTCTTAATAACTTCGGCATGTGTTAGGTGCATCTTCATCTGCTCCTAATTTTTTGGCAAAGAGCGAATAACATCTTGAACCTTTTTCTCTTTAGTCAACACATGACCTACATCACTTAGCTCACTGATAATATTAGACATTTCTCTTAAATGCCTTTTCATGGTATGGTCATAATTTTTCTTGTAAGAATCAAATTTGATTGTCAAAGATCGAAGCCTAGTTAGAGACACACCTCCAAACTTAGCTTTTAAAGCATCTCATAGGTCTTTTGCGATCTCATACTTATGAATTTACTTAGCGATATCATCATCCATTGCACTCAATAGAATCATACAAATAGATGTGTTTTTCTTTTTCCAAGACATGAAGACCTCTCGGTCCTCCTATGTTGAGCAGTTGTACCTTCCTCAGGTTTAACCATAACTGTATCTAAGAGGTCTACAACTTCATGTTCCACTAGGACATATTTGATTTTCATGCTCCAGATCTCATAGTTTTCCCCATTCAACCTAAGATCTTTGTTCAACTAGACCACAATCGATTTGGACACGGAAGCCATTGTGCCAACTTTATCTGAATGATTTATAAACACAACTTATTAGAGTTCAAACAATAGATGAAAAAAAAATCAACTTACAACCAATAAATTAATAGCAAAAATTTTCATTAGAATTTAATTCAAAAAAGAAACCTTTTTGGTTCTAGTTACCCTCTCAATTCCAATAAACAAGTTTGCTTTTATTATTTATATGTATGTTGAATAGTCATATTCTTATAACTTATTTACAAGAATATTCTTTATATTTATATATATTAGTACTTACATTTTAAGCACTTGCAATTTATTATACACATATAATAAATTACAATTAATAAATATTCTCAAATATTAATTTACTTATTTTAAGTTAAAGCTTATTCTTAACTTTTAAAAGAAAAACTTATTCATATGTGACATTTCAATGTGACCAAAATATATTTAATTTTAATTAAGAACTCATTCTTAATATTAACATAAAAACTAATTTTTAAGCTATATATTGATTGTTCCATAAAATTTGGTTATACTGAATTTATTAGCCAATATTATTATTTAGTTTAATTTATTTCAATAGTGATTAAAATAAATACAACATAAAAATAACTTTCAAATATGAGTATTCCACATTTTCTGGTCTACAATAAATCGTAAAATTTATTAGGGTGCATACTGTAAGGGACCCACATTATTTGAAAGGTTTCAGAATAATAATATATTTATTTTATTAATAACCAAATTTATAGAAACTTTAATAGACCAAACAAATCTATTCGATGAATGTCTCAACACTCATTATTATATGTCCAACATAATGAAGAATAATATTTTGGTCCCATTAATTTTGTTTTCGTAACTTATTTACAAAAAAAAAAATTTATCGCGTACTTATACGTATAATATATGATCAAAACATATTTTGATTAATAAAAAACACATTTATTTTTTTAATATAAAATAATATCATTAACACATTAATAATATTAGTTCTGGCCAACCCCGAACAAATCCAGTAGAACACGTAGTGTATAGGCTTGGATATCAATGTTGGATATCATGCTTGAATGATATTCGAATAGTCGGGATCTTGGGTACCTCTTGTAGCTAGGATCTACAAAGCAGCGGAAGAATATGAACCGTGGACTACGTATTACTAGCCAACGTTTACCTACATTGAAGGAGGAAATCGCACTATCCACAAACTAAGAACAACTAGAGATAAAATAGAAAATATAGAATATGAATTGAGGAAATTGAAAACTTATTTTCAATTCTATGTCATTTTCCATGCTCTCTACTACATGCACTTATATATATATGCATGCATGAAAAGTAACATACAAATTAATGCCATACATGCATGAGTTATATGTTGGCAAGAGATAACATATGAATTAATTCCTGCAACTGGCACATTTCTAAAGTAGTGAATTAATTCATATGTAAATAGAAAATGTAAATTGATATTAAATTTTATTGAATTTATTACATCTCTTTTAATCCTAAACTTTCATATTCATTTATGTCGACCCGTACTCATATGGGTTGACCCATTAGACCATGCCTGTATTGATACGGGCGAATCGGGTCTCAAATCTAACAGTTTCAATTAACACAAATAACAAACATATTGTGATTTCGCAAAATGAGAATGAATTTTCTTGAGAGTTGAGTTTCTAGAGTTTCGGTATAGCTTGATCTCTTTGATAATTCATCAAATTACTTTGTTGCAACTCTACTTATATAGGTCTTGATGATGTATCCTTCAATCATGGATTCTTACTAGAAATTAGGCTGTAGTCTTTAAGGAGCTCAAGGATTATGACACTGTTGATTAATTTGTTAGAAAAGGTTATTTTCCTGTTTAGAGATAGAGAAATGGCGCAGGTATGATTTCGTGGGATATTGGTACTCATAATGGCGCTTTCTCCGCAACATGTAGAGAAAATGTGCTTTTGTCTTATGTTAGTCAACACTAGCTTGTACTTTTTGACGATAATCCTTCCTTTTAGCAAAAATGAATTAAATGCAAAGGTATGTGAGAGTAGCTCATATATTGCCTTTGGATTTGATTCAAATAATTTGAAAGTAATCTTGTGCATTTGATTTGTTCGAGATTAACTAGCTTAGATATGTTTTCCTCTTAGATAGCCATTGAGATATAAACTTTACCTTTGAAGTCTTTATCTTCCATCCTCTGTCCTGCCTTTGTCTTCTTGCTTGCCTCTGAGCAACGATGCTACCTCTAAACATAGTTCTCGTAGTAAGTAGAAAAAAATCCTTTGAGGTCCAGATTTAACAATATCGCACATTTGATGCTTACAAGAGAATTTGGGCAAGAAGTATAAGCTGATTATCCTTCACTCTTTTCTTCTAGAGGCTCCCCCATTGTTAAGTCTACTTGAACTTTGGATTCAGTTCTTTTTCAATATCGGTCAATGAATCAGAAAGATAATATTCATCATAAGGTTGGACCCTACTCACTGACTACCCCTCGCGTATAAAATTTCAACCATTGAGAGAAATAATTTATATGTGAAGTGAGTGTAGTGAAAAAAATAATGTGTATGTGATGAGAGATCATAGGGACATGAGTTGATATTCCTTAACTTGATAGTGTTAAATCTAGATCTCAAAAGATGTTTTGCCTCTTACTGTGAGAAGTTTCCCTAGAAGCAATTACTTCAATCATAAGAAAGTCAAGTAAGAACTAAGTCTTAAACAATGTCGGAGTCTAGCATGCATCAGAAGCTTCAATATGTATCAGAAGATTACTAGGATTACAAGGTGCATCATATTCTTCATTAAAGTGAATATTCCTTTGAGGCTAGAGGGTTGACTTAGAGGGAAGTATCCTTTGAGATATTTAACTTAAGGACACATTAAATGCAGGTTATTTAATTCAAATTATTTTAACAAAAAATTCCAAGGCATCACGTGAGTCAACTTAATCATGTCTTTGCATTTAATTCAACGGTACAAAAAGTTATAAAACCTGAAAAGGACTAGCTGATGTTGACAGCAAGGAGACAAATATACATTTTCTCCCCTATAGTAGATAATGTGCACTGTGAGGACTATTTTTACAAGATGCTTCGTATCAAGGCTATATCTCAAACATTAATCAAGTGATCAACCAAATCTAATCAGCCCAATTAAATAGAAATCAGCCTTTAAACTCCTTTAGTGATAACGACATGAATCCAGAAAGATAAAAAAAATATTTTAGCTAAAGTCCAAGATTAACATGAAATTTTAAAAAGGAGCAAAGTTCCAGCGGAGGAACTTAGTTAAGCATTATCAAATTTTAAGAGCATTCAAGTTTTTTCTCTATGGTAGAATACTTTACTTCGAAACATAAGAAAGTAGTTATTCAAATTATTTGTAATAAAGTCTTACTAAAACAAAGCTCAGAAGCTCAAAATCATTTCATTCAAAACATGTATACACTATTTTGGTTAGCAAACTAGTGGGGGGAGCTTAGATACTAGTGAGGATGGTACTCTTAGTATTTGGTATAACTCAGAGCCTAGACATTAAGAGGACGATATTCTTTTATTGGTAAAGCTCAAAAGTTGGGATTGAGGACACTATTCAAATCTGTAATTAACTAATTTTAGAGTTTTATTTTTCCACCCAAAGGAGAATCAATAGTGGATTAAAGCTTGGACTGAAAATTCCAAGGCATGGATTAGGCAGAGGGTGAACCATGATAAAAACTTATGTTTCTATCTCTAACTCTTTACTTGCTTACTATTGCATTTAGAAAATTGTTCATTCACATAAAATAAAGTAAAGAAACTGCGTCAAAGGATAATCTTTAAGGAAAACAGAAAAACCAGTTTTACTCAATGATTACATCAAAGACTATTTTTTGTAAAACCTCCGATGAAAGTGAAAACTTGAAAAAAAGTCATTCACCTCCCTAACTTGAAAATCACCCTAGCTGGGTCCAAAAGTAGTTTTTTGAAAATAAATATTCTTGCTCATTCGATTAAGAATGTTAATCGTTGGTCCTAAAAGGCTTAATATAAACAACAGAGAGTGGTGAATGCATTTCTTGGTTCTTTTTAAAATTAATAAAAATTCTTTTACCAAGTTTAGTTTTTAGATGCATGCTGAGTGAAACTTAGCTATGCTGGGTCTAAAAATTATAAGCTGCTCAGCTTCGTTGGCATATTTTATTGTCAATAACTGCTGAGTACTTTACTTAGTTCAAATAGGTTTTTCTAGCAACTCTTATAAAAAAATAGAGAGAATGATGAATGAAATATGCATAGCGAGTAAGGATAAAATGTTAAAACCTCAAATTTATCCTAGATCAGCCCCTAGCCTACCTCTAGTTCTCAGATTCCTTTCCGAGCTTTAGTCCACTAGTGTTTCCTTTCTTCCTTAGGCGGAGAAGCCTTTACAACAGGTAGACAAGATTACATAAAGTACCTTCCTTTCTAACTACACCTCAAACACAGTTTAGGTACCCTTCCTAAACTATCACTCAGATTTCTTAAGAGAAAATACGAATAGAGGATTTCAACTTATAAAAATGTTGAATCCTTTACAATGTTAAATCTTAATTGCCATCTCTCTATTATAAACATATTTCTACGATTTGTGTTTGCTTGATTGCTTGATTTGGATATTCTGAAAGCTATGAGTGATTGAATAGATTTTCAGCACTTTAAATATTTGAGGTGATTCACCAAGTTTGAACGTCTGCTCCAATCTTTTATCTATAGTTCAAGGTCTTGGAAGTGGCCATTGCAAACTTCTCATCTTGATAGCTTCCTCAATTTCTCTTCTCTTCAAATCTTTAGAATTTTCCCGTTTGAAACAAATTCTAGGACTTTAGAGATAGAGATTTCGAACATTGAGGTGCAAGATTAATTCGTTAATCTAATGCATAAGAAATCATTTATCTTTAAGAAATCCGTTCTGATAGAGAGGCGCACGAGATGCAATGTTAATTTCTATGATTCGTTGACTTATTGACATTGCAGAGTTGCATGGAGACACTGAGAAACAACGCATGTCAAAGGATTCCTTTTGTCTTGGACTATAGTGAGGATTCTCCAACATTCCATACAGAAAGCTTTTGTTTGTGAGGACCACTTGAATATCTTCTTTAATTTCAATGCATTTTCTCCTAAAAAGCATCAAAGAGAATATTTTGTCTCTCACAGAAATCGTAAAATGCACATGTGTCATTACTACTAAGTGTCAAAGCTACTTAGCTTTTATAACTAAAAGCTAACTCAGCTTCGCTGAGTCTATATCTTTATAAACTATGTAATACTAGGCTGACTCAGCTTTTCTTACTCTAAGCCACAACTTAATTAATCACTCAGTAAACTGTGTTGTTTTTCCTTAAAAACAACTCAAGTAAACTTGATTATATAAGAGTCTACTTAGTACTCAATTAATTTCATTATCCTAGTCAGTTTGTTATTTCCAAAACGATTTAAGTACTGTGAGGTACTATTAACTTGGGTTCAACAATCTCCCCCATTTTGGAACAGATAACAAACTTGGTAGTTTAAGAGTTTAATTGAATAAATAGTTTAAAGATATAGGAATACCTGACAGATGATGTAAGACTCCCCCATGCTGAGTGAATTCCTTGGTCAGTTTGGACTCCCCATAATGAGTTGATTTTCCTCAGTCAGCTTAACTCCCCCATACTTAGAGGATTTTTCTTTGATTTGAGACATTGTCTTACTTCAGCTTTTCTCTTAGCTTGGTATTAGCATACATTCCTGCAATAATTTTATAAGCAGAAATAACATACATTCAACAGCATATAAGAAGTTAAGTAGCTCTTAACTTGGATAAAAAAATTTGTAATTTTCATTAATAAGAAAAAGATTCTTAGTCAGTACACTGATTGTGTTATGAGCTAAGTTTACATGCTAGGTCCTATTACAAGTTTTATCATCTAGTCTACAGTTATTTGCGGTACTGAGAAGATGATGAACTGTCTCTGGGATTAGTGAACGAAGAATGATGTTGATACTATTGCTAACAGATTGAAGGAGATTGAAGGAGCAATGGTAGCTTGGAAGTCCTCTTGCTTGCCTATACTTGCGGGAGAGATTTCTAAATCAAGTTTGAGAGTTAGGATTTCTTGATCGTTTAGCTCTTCAAGAAGCAAATGGTGGCACCACTTGATATAGGCTATTTAATCAAATCCTTGATAGGAAAACTATTAAAAGCATTGCAGCAAACCATGAAAGTCTAAAGCAGAAATAGCAATCTTCAGTTGAGCCTCCATATTTGTGATTTTAGGGCAGAGAGAGTGCATTGACTTAGTCGTGAACTCAATGTCCTTTGAGTCATAAATCCCTGCAGTGACAATCTGAGTAATTGAGCGCTTCATATCATTGACTTTATCCTTCATCAAGTTAAGCTTTTTATGCATAGAGAGTCTAAAATCTAAGTCGAGTGACTTAGTTGGCTCTAGGAACAGATTGCTCATAGCATCGATTAGAGCTTTCTATGCTTTTGAGATTTTGTCATCTCTATTGTCATTGATAAGCTTGCAGGCAAACTCCATCTTCTCATCCAAGGAATCTAGGTTTAGCGAAGGCTTCTCAATCTTCTTTCCAGTCTCTTCAACCACCTTTAGCACATGATCCATTTTCTTATCCTAGTTTACCATTAGCCTGGACATAGACTCTAGCACTTTAACCATGCTGTGACCGATGTCCTTTGTGGTCTCCACTTCTTTGAGCACAACTTCAATCTTCTTATCGATGCTCCTCTTGATCTTGGCTTGCTACGTAGTATTCAAGCTACTCAGCTGCTCAGCAACAACATCAATGTTACCCTTCATCTTTCATGCTACCGCGTTAGCGATAATAGTAGATGTGGGGGATAGAAGTGATGATTGCATTGAGCTATGCTGCATAATCAGATAGCCCAGTTAGGATTAAAGCCATCTTATCCACCAAGCTCTTCGTGCTCTCCTTCGCCAAGTGGTTGCGAAATACAAACAAGCTCCCCTGAATATTCTCAAACTCTTCAAAGTAGATAGATTCAGAAGGAATACTTGATTACTCCTCGAACTCTGGAATTTTAGCCTTGGTTTTATCGCATAAGTCTATCAATTCTTGAGTTAGTAGCACATGACTTACTGCCCCATCTAACTCATCATCAGTTTTTAGAGAGCGGAATCGCTTCCTTGTGAGCTCTCTAATCTGAGCCAAGATAGATGTATCAGCCAAGTCCTCTTAGACTGGCTTGCTACTGGAAAGAGATGCTTCATTGGCTATAAAATTTGCCTTAGAATTCTCTTCACTTACTTTTCCATGCTAAGCGGAGTTCTCAACATTAGGAACTTCTCTAACCAGATGGGTTAGAGGGGTAGCGGATGGTTGTGAAGAAAGGTTTGGTTTAGGGTTTTGTACATTTGAAGGAGTGGGTTTGATCTTTACAAGAAAGGGATTATTACAATTTCTATGTTTGGTGTAGGAGAAGAAGTGGGAGTTTGAGGTTGAGAGTGAGAAGGAGAAGGAGAAGTTGGGGTATGTTTAGGAGAATTTACAATTTCTTTACAAGAAGAGAAAGGTCAGGATTTATAAAAGAAATTGGGGTAGGATTTAAAGGTACCTAGGGGTTGGCTGATTGACCCAAGGATGGGTTAGCCTCAACTTGAGCGGAAGAAGACTCAGGCTGAGTGGAAGTTGGGCTAGGAATGTTGGCCTCAGGAAGAGCAGATTCTTGTTGGTTTAAAATCTCCACACCTTCACCAACATCCTCTTCATCGCTTCTCACCACTTATATGTTTCGCTTGATAGGGAAAGTGGTGGCAGAGCGCTTTCACTGAGTGGCCTTTGCTTTGGAAATCACTTCCTCCACATGGGCGGTTGTGAATGGAATGATGGTTTTAGGGTTCTCTTTACCTTTCTTTGAGATCCCTTGTTCCTCAATTACTTAAGTTGCCTCGAGCTTGTGCTTTTTTTAGAGTAAGATTTCTTCCTTGTCCTTTGTATCCTTTTCTTCTTCAGCCTGTTGCCTCACCTCAACTTCTCTCTGAACACGAGTCTTTAACTTTTGTAGCATTCTATGCCTAGCTTGTGGCTGGGCAGGCTTGACTCCTTCCCTTTCTTTTGCTGGACTAGCTCTAACTCGTTGAGAACTAGCTTTTACCTTTGGAGAAGAGATTTCCGAAATGGTTGTTGGGAGCTACTCTAGCTGAGCAAATAGGGGAATGTCCTCATTGGTCTCTTTATTGGACCCTTCAAAGTCTACAACAAATGTGTCTTCATCCTCCTTTAGCACAGCTTTGGGGAACACAGTTGGTTCCACCCTAGCCTTCTTCAACTTGAGATGTTTAGCCTTAGTATAGCAAGTGTGAACCTGCTTAAACTACAACTTGCTGAAATAGGCCATATGTGAGCACGGGATTTTGTACCAGCTCGTGCGTTCAATGATGATGGCTTTTCAGGATATTTATCCTCGAATCACACTTTTTTGACCATCCGATGATCTTCAAATGAGAGTCTTCCTCGTCACTAAATTATTTAATTTTATTCAGAAATTAATTAAAAAATACGAAAATACATAAAAAAAGTTCGAAAATAAAAAAAACCGAGGGAGACTGAATCCCAAGCATGAAGGCAGGCCTCACAAAAAAAATGGGCTTTGGGGAGGTAAGCCTCGCCAAGGTTGGGCGAGGCAGCCCTCGCCAAACTCGTTGGCGAGGGCATACCTCTCCAAACTTAGCGAGCAGCCTTGCCAAATTGGCGAGGCAGCCTCACCAAAGTTGGAGAGGTAGCCTCACCCCTCGCTAAAGACGCGACGAGGAGCCTCGTCGAACTTTTTCCCAATGAGACCCCTCGCCGGAAAAAACTTACATTTTTTGGATTTTCGAGATTTCTCCTATAAATAGTCGGACATTTTTTGATCGAAGGGGGCTCAAAAATTCAGAGAAAATTCTCTTCTTCAGATAAAAAAACACAGACAAATATTAAATATTTTCTTTTCTTATAATATTTCTTGGATCCAAAACACATTTGGATCCCAAATCTCTTCATCTTTTAATCAAATTTCTTCATCTATTTCTTCAAATATCCTCATATATTCTTGGGTCTAAAACAAATTTAGAACCCGAGTCTGATTATCATTTGGATAAATAAACACTTATTTTTCCACATTAAACTACAATTAAATCAAAACGAACGAGGAACGCTCCCGGGGATCGAACGGATACGCCGAAGTGGATTCATACCGCAAGGGTAAGCCTCTGAGTTCCTAGAACTATGAATTTCATGCTCATCTTCTGCTTCGTATCTTTTTTATCTTTATTTGTGGACCTATGAATATTTTTATTTCTTTTTATGTAAATAATGTTGTAATTTTTTTCTTCATCTTTATTTATTTTCTTTATTTTTTAGAATACTCCTATGAAGGGAATAAAATATAATCCCGGATAACAGTCCTCACCACTATGCCATGCGATCATTTTCACTAATAAAATTGATCAACATACGTGTAAATAAAAATGAACTGTTTTTATTTAAAATAACAACTTTAAACCATCAATGTTTTAATTAGGCCACACGAGCCTCGCTAAAATCAAATCAAACATATATGATATCCCCTATGCTAACCTTTGTAGATGTAGGTTAGATGTATGTTTAGGATTTTAATTTTCCTTCGGGTATCGCAAATTCATTTTTTTGGGAAATATAATTAATAGGGTAGTGGGCGATTGCATCCCTCGATTTTTGAAAGTCTTGTAATTTTTATTTTTTGCATTTATTTTCCGCATTTACTTACTGCTTTGTGGATGGTTTATTATTCCGCTTTGTGGATGGTTTATTATTTTACAATACGTGAATCATGCATATAAAGTCTAAAAACGACCTAGGTGCGAATATGCATATCTAAGAAAATATGATTTTCTGTAGATGTAATATAATGTGATCACATAAGAAATAAGTAACTTATCCCGGACCCGAATCTCTGTGTCTTGGTGGGCCATCCCCCGGATGTTAAGCCTCACAGGACTCTAATTACTGGAAAGAGCTAATCCAGGTGGCGACTCCACACTAAGAGATGGCGGATTCGTGTTTGACCAAATCTAAAATGTTTTTCATCTCTCTTTCAACCTTTTTTTCCCGGGTCCCCGACCAGGTGCTTCTTTTTTCAAACACCTTGGTGGACCGCGCCTCTCATTTCACGCGCTCTCAGCCCACCGCTCCGTGTCGCCCACTCACAGTGGTTACTTCACTCGGGATTTTCTAAAAGCTTATTTTTTCAAAGGTTTTAGATGTTGGATAAGTGCCGAAAATTATAGTTCACATTATTCCATTTTCTCTTAATTTTGACATATTCATAATAACACATTGCAATAGAAGTGATTAGCCCATAAGTCTAAGGTACCACTATTACCGCGAAGCTCTCTGTTGTACTAATCTGCCCCCTTGAGAAAAGATAGTACTTGAGCGAGTGGAGCACTTGTTGCTATATCGCATGTACCTCCCTCAACCCATTTGGGGAGAGGCTTGGAGTGTATTTTAGCACAACAAGAACCTTCTACATCAACAACCCATTTATAACCCTCATGTAAATAAATCGTAGGCGTTTTCCCTAGGGTGTTACCCAAACACACGATCATGCATTATATTTTCCTCCAGGTGCGCTCCTTAGTATCTTCATGATCCTAAGATGAACCAAACTTAGGATAGAGACTAGCCAAAAACCCTACACGCGGGAGTTGTGTGGTTGGAAGATATGATGTTGCATGCTATGTGCTGCTTGTATACTACTTTCAATTTATCATTGTACAAATGTCATACTAACCACAAATTTTTGTGCAGACACACGAATACACACACTCATAATATTAAATGTATATATCACGTTATCATCATGATACCACATACACTTAGGCACAGTTGAAACTATAGATCGTGTCACCCTAGGACAACATAAAACCACATAGGGACATCACTTACCCCTTTTCAGCAAGATGTCCACTTGACATCCTGCTATCAGCCTGTACACGGTAAACATACATTTCTCTTACTACGTGATGTCCACTTGATGTCCGACACTTAGCCTGCAAGGGGCAGTAACATTTCCACCACATTACCCATGAGATGTCCACTCGACATCTAATTCATAGCCCTTTCGGGACAATTATACACACTAAAAGCCGAAACGGGGTAAATACTTACCCAAAACCATTTTTCTCACATTAAAGTATATCCCATTTGATGTCCTAACCTAAGCCCACATGAGGCAAACCTACTTCAAAAGTCTTACCTTACCAAATCTTCAAGGGTATACGCCTCATACCCGAATCATTCACCCACACGAGGCAATAATTCATGTATCACCACACACCCTCAAATAGTGATAACCACACAAGTGTCTGAAACTCTGCC
Source organism: Euphorbia schlechtendalii (assembly GCA_949673415.1). Classification (NCBI taxonomy): domain Eukaryota; kingdom Viridiplantae; phylum Streptophyta; class Magnoliopsida; order Malpighiales; family Euphorbiaceae; genus Euphorbia; species Euphorbia schlechtendalii. The sequence continues at coordinate 23,856 of CATIWQ010580596.1, forward strand.
CTAATTGAGCAAAATAACCAAATCATTCATTAGGTAGCTATATATGGTAGTTGTTTTCATTTTATTAGGGCATGTCACACCGCTTACCCGAAACAATTTTAACCTCCTCATTCCATGAGACCTAGTCATAGTACAAAACCTCAAACCATTGACCTATCACCACACAACTCACTTACACCACTCATATTATGATGTCACACCGATATCGTACAAATCTCAAATCCAACCCCCGTTGTTGGATTTTCATTTCCACATATTTTCATCTTTACCTAACGACTAACTTGTTTGTTTCAAATGGATTGACATACATAATATTTCACATCATGGAACGCTAACCCCTTGTAAATGCAGCCATAACATTAAACATATCATGCACTACCCGCATCATGAATCACATCACAAATCTTACATGCACGGTCTAATATTCTGCTCGTGTATCAAAGGGGCTTGGAGGAGGCCTGCTCGCCATCTGGTCTGCGTTTCCCCAATTGTGGCTAATCTAGAGGGGATTTCGTACACTGACTCAAGTGAAGACTCAGGTTCAGACTCAGATTCAGTTCAACGCACTATTGTGGCCAATCCACAAGAAGAAGGTGCGAGGGTAGATCACCTTGTCCTTACGGGACAAAATTCTCAGTAGTCGTCGGTGAGTGCCGAGATTGCAGCTGCTCTGAATGCCTTTGCTAATAGCGAACAGCTAGCATCGCTCATTCGCCAACATGTTGGGAGGACCCAGAATGCAGTGTTCGGCTCGGAGGTCACCCTTAACAATGACAATCCAACTAGATGTCCTGAGGTAGGAGGACCTCCCATCTCACACATGATGCCCCTACCTCCTACTACCTATTACAAGTTCGGGGCTGGGCAAAGTCATCCTATCCAATCGGCATTCGCACCAGGGCATTTTTACCAAGGAATGACCTAACACCCTATTCCCACTTGGAGTATGTCGGTTCCTCACAGCTCCAAGCACCTCGGCTGACCCATTTTGTGGCATTTCCCTAGGTGCAATATAGCTTTCATCCAAGCGCAGGGAATGCCATCCTCCAATATCTAGGAATGGCGGAACTTTGGCAACAGTTCTTGGCCACTCACGGTGGCCACTTAAGGAACACATACCCTGCACAACTGACAATCAGGGATGAAGATAGCTTGCCCTCAAACTTCGCAATGCCGTAATTTAAGAAGTAAGTAGGATCTGGTGACCCACGCGCTCACTTAACGCACTATTAGACGGTGATAAGAGCACTGAGGGTCAGCGATCGAATGATGGCTAAGCTCTTCATCGTCACCTTAGGCCACCCAGTCAACGAATGGTACAACCACCTTCCACTGGACATAGCTACTGATTGGAATAGCCTTGCTCAAGCTATGCTGGAGCATTATGGTTTCAACTCTCAGATGGAAACAACAATGCAACATCTGGAGGCTATAAGGCAAAGGTAGGGTGAGAACTTCAAATCCTACTATGCACGTTGGATGGTGACATAAGTCAGGCTTAGGGCTTGCTTGACTCTACCAGAGATGAAAACCAAGCTACTGGATAGTGCACTGCCATCATACAGGAACAACTTTGGATCAGACATCTTCTCGAGCTATCAAGAAGTGTTTGAAAAGGCAGATAGAATGGAGCACTTTGAATCCATTGATACTTCTGGGGGGGGACTAACATGAGGGAAGATTATGTAATAATTTAGCTACTTTGCCCGTTGAATTTTTTTTTTTTTGAATAAATTGAACATTGTTTATTTGCTTGATATTTTATCAATGACATCACGCATTCTCATAAACATATACATATTGTTTTTAGCACATGTGACACATCATTTCATTAAATTAATTTGGGTATGAATGGATTCCACATAATAAATTCAAATGATTTGACTCTTGAGAGAAAGTGAGAGATAAATATATGTACTTAGACAACGCGTGATAGTAATTACCTCATCATACAAGGATGAAAGATCAATGGAAAGATCTCCAAGCACGAAACATCCACTGATTCGATCAAATGGACGAAGCACGCAAAGATCAAAAGGATCGAAACTAGAATAAGGCCTTAATGTCGACCAAGCAAGTTGGGACCAAACAAATGACACAATGCCACAAAGATGGAGTCAGATTGTTAAACATGTCAAAAACTCCATCACAAACCATTCATGGGACCAAACAGGAGTCAGATTGTTGAACACGTCAACAACTCCATCACAACCATTCATGAGAACAAACAAATGATGCAATGCCACAAAGAAGGAGTCAGGTTGTTGAACACATCAACAACTCCATCCCAACCATTCATGAGACCAAACAACTAGCGCAATGCCACAAAGAAGGAGTCAGATCATTGAACACGTCGACAACTCCCTCACCACCGGTGCAATAACACAAAGAAGGAGTCAGATAGTTGAACACGTCAACAACTCCATCACACGGATCACCACCACTCATGGGATGATCAAACAAAATACTAAAGATAAAAAAGACTCAGACCATTGAACATGTCAACAGTTCCTTCACACAGGTTGCTGAGGCAATCATCGCACCATCAAAGGAAATACCGATGATCAAGACCCATCATCACATACATGTCAAGACAGCAAAGCGGCGCCAACCAATCGATCAGAAACACTGAACGAAACAATGAATGAAGTGGTGGACATGGACGGGGACTGATCTACCAAATCTACCAAGTCTTACACAATTGCTATCACGCATACGTGAAAGAAATAAATCGATGAAAAGCAGTACGAATAAAAAAAAATTTGTATTTAGCCTGTTAATTAACGCTCAGTTAGTTGAGCAAAAATTAGGGTTTCTTTTCAAACTAGAAAAAGAATAGTCCGCTGAGTTGAAAACTTGAAAAGGGCGGCTCAGGCAAAACTTAGGACATCGAGAGAACCATATGGGTTAGAAAACATGAAAGGGCTAATTAATTGGCAGGAGTCAAATCATTTGAAACATTTATACCCTTGTTAAGTTCATCAATGAATTATCATTTTTGCTGAATCTTTATGCATATACTTATCTTGATTGATTGCATGTCAATGGTAGAATGTCTCAAGTAAACATCCAAAAAATGAAAAATATAAAAGAATAAAATAAAGAAAAATGAGTCTGCTGGATTGAAAACTTGAAAGGGTGGTCTAGGTACAAATTAGGACAAGGTTCGATAAATTGAAAACTCGCAAGGGTGATATATTAAAAACTTAGAACCAAAGAAATATCAAATTCATCATGTCCTCCTCGGAATGGTACGAGGCGTCATGATTTTCAAGCGATCATCTCCGACACAACGCGGGATCAACGGCCCATTCAGACTTTCCTCAAATCAGATTCAAGATCAGAACTCGAATCTGATACAACGAACCCATGGCAGTCGCTTTGAGGAAGTCATTAATGGAATCCCCAACAAGACAAAGCCTAGGGGTAACCATGCACAAGCACAAGAGAAGGCTCCTCAATGGATGAAGCCCACGACACCCACATATATCATATGACAAATATTGCTCATGCATAAAAACATGCATACATTACATCATGACATTTTCAGGTAAAGATGATGCTGAACTGGGGCAACATTGTCTCGGTAAACAAGAACCTCCTCCTCCACATGAGGAACCTACAAATAAGATGACGGCCAACTCAAGCTGAAAGTTAACATTGCAACATCACAAAAGCCTCCTAAAACAATGGAGTAGTTTTCGGGACATCCTCGAATTTACATTAAACTTATTTATTTATCATGTTTTAATTTTTGATTGAAGGGGTAAAATTTTTTGCTTCGCATAAACTCAATCAAATAATTAAAACATTCATCATAAAATGTATTAACATTACACCTTTTATTACAAGAACCAAGTCAACATCATATTAAGGAAATTCAAAACATAACCGAAGAAGGAAACGGTTATCTCAATGATTGAAGAAAGAAACAGTCTCATTTATCAAATGAAGGATGAAATGGTTGTTGATTACAACAGGGACGTCGTAGAAAGAAAAGATCAACCCGCCCACAAGGGGTATCAAATACCTAAGGGATTCCGAAGAAAGAAACGGACAAACATATGAAGACACAACGCCAGAAAGGAAGGCCTATGTTATCACCAATTGGAAACAAGAAGTCACTAACCACACCGGTCAGGTATTCTCTCTATCCCTATGCTCTTTTCATGTGATCATACTAGTTTTGCAACTAACGATGATCACACGAGGGGCAGCTGTGAGCACAGTTTTTTGTACTAGCTCGGGCTTTCAATGATGACTGTTTTTTGGTATATTTATCCTCGAATCACACTTTTTTTACCATCCGACGATCTTCAAATGAGTCTTCCTCATCGCTGAATTATTTAATTTTATTCATAAATTAATTAAAAAATACGAAAATACATAAAACAAAAGTTCGAAAATAAAAAAAATCGAGGGAGATTAAATCCCAAGCCTGAAGACAGGCATCACAAAAAAAAGGGGCTTTGGCGAGGCAAGCCTAGCCAAACATCTTGGTGAGGCAGCCTCGCCAAACGCCTTGGTGAGGCAGCCTCGCCAAACGCCTTGAGCGAGGCAGCCCTTGCCAAACTCGTTGGCGAGGGCATGCCTCACCAAAGTTGGCGAGGTAGTGTCGAGGCAGCGTCGCCAAAGACGTGGCGAGGAGCCTCGCCGAACTTTTTCCCGGCGAGACCTCTTGCCGGAAAAAACTTACCTTTTTTGGATTTTCGGGATTTCTCCTATAAATAGTCGGATATTTTTTGATCGAAGGAGGCTAAAAAATTCAAAGAAAATTCTCTTCTTTAGATAAAAAAACACAGACAAATATTACAAATGTTTTCTTTTCTTCTAATATTTTCTTGGATCCAAAACACATTTGGATCCCAAATCTCTTCATCTTTTAATCAATTTTTTTCATCTATTTCTCTAAATATCCTTAGATATTCTCGGGTCTAAAACAAATTTAGAACCCGAGTCTGATTATCATTTGGATAAATAAACACTTATTTTTCCACATTAATATATAATTAAATCAAAACAAACGAGGAACGCTCCCGGGGATTGAACGGATACGCCGAAGTGGATTCATACCGCAAGGGTAAGCCTCTGAGTTCCTAGAACTGCGAATTCCATGCTCATCTTCTGCTTCATCTCTTTCTGATCTTTATTTGCGAACCTAGGAATATTTTTATTTCTTTTTATGTAAATAATGTTATAATTCTCTTCTTCATCTTTATTTCTTTTCTTTATTTTTTAGAATGCCCCTACGAAGGGAATAAAACATGTTCCCGGATAACGGTCCTCACCACTATGCCATGCGATCATTTCGCTAATAAAATTGATCAATTTACGTGTAAATAAAAATGAACTATTTTTATTTAAAATAACAACTTTAAACCATCAATGTTTTAATTAGGCCACATGGGCCGCGCTAAAATCAAATCGAACATATGTGATATCCCCTATGCTAACCCTTGTGAATGCAGGTTAGATGTATGTTTAGGATTTTAATTTTCCTTCGGGCATCGCAAATTCAGTTTTTTGGGAAATGTAATTAATAGGGTAGCGGGCGGTTGCATCCCCTAATTTTTGAAAGCCTTGTAATTTTTATTTTTCGCATTTATTTTCCGCATTTACTTACTGCTTTGTGGATGGTTTATTATTCCGCTTTGTGGATGGTTTATTATTTTGCAATATGTGAATCATGCATATAAAGTATAAAAACTACCTAAGTGAGAATATGCATAACTAAGAAAATACGGTTTTCTATAGATGTAATATAATGTGATCATATAAGAAATAAGTAACTTATCCCGGACCCGAATCTCTGTATCTTGGTGGGTCTTCCTCCGGATGTTAAGCCTCATAGGACTCTAATTCGTAGAAAGAGCCAATCCAGGTGGCAACTCCACACTAAGAGACGGTAGATTCGGGTTTGACCAAATCTAAAATGTTTTTCATCCTCTCTTTCAACCTTTTTTTCCCGGGTCCCCGACCCGATGCTTCTTTTTTCAAGCACCTCGGTGGACCACGCCTCTCTTTTCGCGCGTTCTCGCCCCACCGCTCCGTATCGCCCGCTCACACCATATCCAACACCTTCTTAATTGGAATCACTATATCTCCATGATCATCCAAGAATAGAGTAATATCTAGTCGTAATGCCTTCAGCAGAGTGGTAATGAGGTAACCATAATAGTAGACGGTGATAACTTTGGTCCAGTAATGCATAAGCAACACTGGCCAGTTAAGTTGCTTACCTTCTACCATATAGTAAACCACACAACTCTCAAATTAGGTGCAGCTACTCAGAGACCCTTTTTTGGGTAACAGCAATTTCATGAGCAGCTCATGACAAGCTCTCGCCTCCCAGCTCATCCTGACACATCAATTTCCCCAGACCCATAGTCTGCGGGAAGCTCTCAATTTGCTGGAATAGCCACTACCTCCTCATCTCCAGTTTTCCTTATAACAATGCCTTTCAAAGGCAGGTTTAGTAGGTTATACACAAAATTAGCACATATAAAAATAAGATGTTGTTGAATTCCACCATTAGATAGTCTTTGAACCCCTTGATGGTGTAGAGAGAGGTGTAAAACCCCTTGATGAGGCTTTTTTATTACAGGGACTTTAAGTAGAAGGAACTGGTTGAGATTTTGCTGCTTGATTACTTTGTGCATAAACATATTAAGGAGAAGGTTCTCATAATTGACTTTGAACACTGGATCAAAATCCAAGTCCTCAGCCCACTCAACTTTGGTAAAAATAGTTTCAGAAGGAAAGATAATCCTCTACCATGAACCGTTAATGTAAACGAACATCTTCTTCTTTGATTCACCTTTGAGTTTCAGGGTTCTTTTGGTAAGTGCCATTGCAGTTGAATTAAATTTGAGAGTATAAAAGAGATTAGGGTTCTTTGTAGAAGAAACGATTAGGATTCAAAGAACAAGTAATCTCTCTCTTTATTTCCTTGTAGCTTTTATAGATGATCTTTAACTTATTGAGATATGTGGCGCTCACAAAAGAGAAGATAAAAATCAAAGCTGAGATTAACACTTGATTAACTGACTTGGTAAAATAGTGAGTTTAGCAGCGGACGGTTACAATTCAAAAATGTCCTTTGAAAGATGAGAGATATTTCTTTTTTAATCGCCAAAATGAATCTCACATTGTTACTTTAAAATATAAATGGTGCTAAATGCGTGTCACCTCATTTGGCTAAATTAAAATTTGATCTTCAAAACTTAGCCAAATTCTTGATTTTTCTTCATATGGGGTTCGCCATTCCATTAAGCTGCCTTAGAACAATGAACCGATCACTGGGCAATGGTTGGTGAATATGTTAGTATGTTGTTCCTCAGAAGGAACATACTCTAGTTTGACATCTCCCCTTAGCACATGATCCCTTATGAAGTGATGTTTTATATTGACATGCTTCATCATGCCATGTTAAACTGGATTTTTGGACAGGTAAATTGCGCTCTTGTTATCACACTTAACTTTGAGACACTTAGACTTTATACCATAATCTTCCAATTACTGCTTAATCCATAGTAGTTATGCTACGCAACTTCCTGCTACTATGTACTCAGCTTCAGCTGTACTCAGTGCTACAGAAGTTTGCTTCTTACTATATCATGAGATAAGGCATTCTCCAAGGAAATGGCATCCTTCTGTGGTGCTTTTCCTGTCGAGCTTATCTCTACCAAAGTCAGCATCTATGAATCCTCTTGGAGTGAAATTTATATTGTTGGGATACTACAGACCGGCATCAAGAGAATCTTACAAATACCAGAGAATTCTCTTAACAACTGTTAGATGAGATTCTCTAGAGTCAGCTTGATACTGAGCATAGTAGCACACAACATACTAAATGTTAGGCTTACTAGCTGTGAGGTAAAGAAGAGAATCGATGATTCCTTTATAGAATTTGTTATCTACTGGTTTACCAGCTTCATTGATACTTAAGATAGTATCAGTGGCCATGGGAGTGGACATTGGCTTTGAATGTTCCATATCAAACTTCTTTGGCATACTTTGCTTGACTGATGAAGATTACATCTTCACTCTACTTAATTTGAAGTCTAAGGAAAAATTTGAGCTCTCTCATCATTGACATTTCAAATTCACTCTTCATCTGCTTGCTGAACTCTTTGCACAGCTTCTCATTACTTGCTCTAAACATGATGTCATAAACATAGACTTGGACTAGCAACACATCTTCTTTTCTTCACCAGATAAAAAGATTCATATTTGTTTCCCTCTTTCATATCCTTTGTTGATCAGGAAATTGGTCAGCCTCTCATACAAAGCTCTTAGAGCTTGCTTCAATCCATAGAGAACTTTCTTCAGTTTGAAGACATGCTCAAGATTCTTCGAATCTTTAAAACCTGGAGGCTTAAGAAAAATTAGACTTCCTCTTGAATGAATCCATTAAGGAATGCACTTTTGACATCCATTTAAAACATCTTAAAGTTCATTTGAAAGTGCACAAGATTCGAATAGCTCCAAGTCGAGCTACATGAGCATAGGCTTCATCATAATCGATGCCTTCTTGCTAATTGTAGCCTTGAGCAACAAGCTTGGCCTTCTTCCTGACAATAGTGCCATCTTCATCTAGCTTGTTCTTGAAGACCCATATGGGGCCGATGATTGATTTTCCTTTAGGCTTACTAACTAGGTATTAAACATCATGATGATTGAGCTGGTCCATATCCTCTTGCATCATGATAATCCAATAATCAACTCCTTCAGCATCTTCGAACTTCTTGGGTTCAATTAATGAGATGAAAGCTAGATGGCTCATCATCTTACTGATCTGATCTCGCGTCATCACTAGATTATGAATACCATCAACAATGTTTTCGAGCAGATTGTTGCAATGAGTTCTAATCTCTCTTGGAAAATTTGGATTTATAGTTGGAGGATCTACACTTGGTTATTGAGGTTGAGGTTGATCTTCACCATTGTTGAGCTTGATAGATATATCATCATCTTCTTTGACTCTCTCAGCATCATGTTCTTGTGCTGGGTTAGGCAAGCACAAAGAGTGGCAAGCTGAGTTGATTTTCTTACTGGGTTACTCCTTCATCATCATCAAATGGATGTATATTGCAATGTGCATAGACTCCTCTGATAGGCTGGTTCCTTTAACATATCTTGAACCTAAGTTTTTAGTACTTCACAGTACTTGAACGTTTTGTAAATAACAAACTATGTAGGATAGTAAAATTAATTGAGTACTTAGTATACTCTTAATTAATGAAGCTTACTTGAGTTTGTTTAACGGAAAACAACTCATTGTGCTGAGTAATTAATTAAGTTATGGTTGAGAGTAAGAAAAGCTGAGTTGAGCTTAGTATTTCATAGTTTATAAGATATTTACTCAGCTATGTTGAGTCAGCTTTTTAAGATAAAAGTTGAGTTACTTTGACACTTAGAGAATTAAATGACACACATGCTACTAACGGTTTATGTGAGAAATGGAATATTCCTTTGATGCTTTTCAGGAGATAAGGTGTTGAAATTTAAGAAGATATTCCAGTGGTCCTCAACAAAAGGTGTCAGTATGGAATGTTGGAGATTCCTCACTAAATTCTAAGAGAAAAGGAATCCTTTGACATGCACCATTTCTCAGTATCTCCATGCAACTCTGCAAAGCCAACAAGTCAACAAATGGTAGAATTCCACGTTACAACAAATGGTAAAATTCTCTAAGATCTAAAACTCTACTCAAATTCTCCCAACTTCAAGAAATTCCAAATCAAGCAACCAAATTCCGTATCTGTTTGTAATAGGGAGAATAACACTTAAGACTTAACATTGTAAAAGGATTCAACATTTATATAAGTTGAATTCTTCTGTTCGAATTATCTTTTGATAAATCTATGTGTCTTTTTAGGAAGGGTACCTAAACTTAGTCTGAGAGGTAGTTAGAAAGGAATGTACTTTCTATAATTGTGTCTACCCGCTATAAAGGCTTCTTCGCCTAAGGAAGAAATGAGATCACTGGTGGATTTAAAGCTCAGAAAAGAATCTGGGGACTGGAGGAAGGCTAGGGGCCGAATCAGGATAAAATCCCAGGTGTTAAAGTTCCAACTTATTTACTTGCCTTTATTGCATTCATCTCTTCATCATTATATCTATGTTATTTTTTTTCTTGAAAAACCAATCTGAATTGAGTAAAGTACTCAGCAAGCTATTGAAGATAAAATATGCTAGCAAAGTTGAGCAGTTTATTATTATTAAACCCATTGTGAGCACGGGATTTTGTACCAGCTCGCGCGTTCTATGATGACGGCTTTTCGGGAAATTTATCCTCGAATCACACGATTTTCGACCATCCGATGATCTTCATACGGGAATCCTCCTCGGACGTTTTTAAATTATTT
>CATIWQ010580617.1:0-10071 GCA_949673415.1 Euphorbia schlechtendalii
GAATTAACTTTCATTATATTAACAAAACAAAATATACCAACTTTCTGCTTTTTTAACAAAGGCCAAGAGGCTCAAGACATTAAAAACATTCTCGTTATGCGTTTCTCAAACAAACAGAAAGTATTAATTTAAATTTTCACTTGGATTTGATTTTGGTTTTTTGCTTATATTTAAAATTTCTGCTGACAAATCAGATTCCATCAAATTTACACCCTTTCTAAATAATCTTATTTTATGCCACTGAATTGCAGTTAGATCTTCAAAATCTGAAATTCAATCTTGCAAAGTTCCTCTTCCGATGTCAGTTACAATTATCCAAAACAATCAAGCTTATTATATAAAACCGATTCACAAAGATCTCAGGAAAACAAAATCAACATAACAAAAGTCAAAATCAACAATCATCTTCTTCATTAAACAACAAACTCGAACCCTAATTTTTGAACAAACATGTAGTTGCTTAATATATCCTTAAAATTAGAACATTCAATATCATAGAAGAAATTTGAATGAAAAGTTAACATGAAAACAAAGAGAAATTACCAAAAAAATTTCAGCTTGTGTTAACCCACAGGACACATAAGATTGAAATTTACCATCACAACATAGAGAGGAATTTTTGAAGTCGAGCCAAACTGTGAGAGGCGAGAAGAAGAGAGGGGTGGAGGTATTTGAGAGCAAGAGAAACCGATTGATTTAGGTGAAGAGTTTGAGAATTTGACGATCTTAAAAGTGAAGGAGAGAGAGGGAAATCAATTTATGTGATGTTTTTTTAATTTTGTTTTTATGTTTTTATTACTTCATTCTGTCAATTATAGGGTGCCAAAAATCCCGCCGTTTATTTTTCAGTCATCTTGGACATTATTGGCAACCTTAAACATAATGTGTTACAATAAAAAGTGTATTTAACGTGAATTTATTTCTTTTGCATCACTTTTTGAACACTTTTTCAATTGTGATACAACAGATTGATTTTTTACTGAAAATTGCAACACTTTAATGCAACATCGGTCAATTTTTGTTGCAACAGGCCATCTATGGCGTAGTGTGGGTAGCATTAAACTAAAACTATCTAACTTATACTAATTCATGTTGCATTGAAATATATATCGAAACTTACTTAGAATACTACTTTGAATGTTACTCACAACTCATCCTCGCCAAATGCTAAATGTTGGGCCAAAACACTCACACTCTCAACGTGTGGTCATACTCGAAACAACTTATGTTCGAAATTTGCACTAACATCAAACTTGTAATACCTAACACTCATAATAACCTTGGAACATATGTTAGTATAATATAGGTATGGATAAAGTATAAACAACACAAAATTAAGAAAAATTTTCATTCTTCAAATTTTTAATTTTATTTAATTTTTCATGCTTCAAATCGTTCTATTTCTGATTCGAAAGATGTCAAACTTTCTCACGAACTATGCGTACTTGACATGCACAAGCTAGAAAGAAAACTCAATGAATAAGCAAGAAAAATATGTTAATGATAAATATAAATATTTTAAAATCTAGAAACAAATTTAAAAATAAATAATAATATATTTTTTCGATAGATATAATTTCCTATTCTCCAGCAATTTAATCTCTAAAACACACTTGCCTTCCCCGGCAACAGCGCCAAAAACTTGATCGCAAGGTTTTGACTTTACTAATTTAGAGGGCTTATATTCGGTGATGAAGCCAAAAACCTTGTTCCCCTCTTTTCTACCGATAAGATAAAAGTTTAAAATATGAACATGTGTTGTCAATACCGCTTATCAAAATAGAAAAATGGTGACCATTGTAAGTATACAATTTCGATGTAGTTTTAAAAGATATCAATCCCGCAGGGAAGGAATTCGATTCTAAAGACCAACTAGAGTTACGGGGTAAACAAAAACATAGATTTTATATCGGAGGGGTTTGGATGATAGACAGATGAATGGGTAGATGTATGACAGACGAGAGAAGATATAAAATATAGAGATATTCCTAGGAATAAGTTTAACAGAGAAAAACATGCAAAATCATAAAGAATATATTGTGGACTAGATAACTTCAACAAATATGGTTCTAGACGCCCTAATATTCAATAATTCACCGCAGAGCAACACATGAGATGATTTTTCTAAATCTAGAGTAAAAAGCAATTTTGACACTTATAAGAACCTGGATAACTATATTACTATGCTTAGTACGGGTCGCTCTCACATAGCCATATTTAGTAAGTTACCACTCCAAAAATGTTAGCTCACTAAACAATGTTATAATCACAGATCTAGTGATTATACACAATCTTGTTAACCCCGAAATCACTCTTAAAATTAACTCAAAAGCATATAACTTGATTAATATAAATGACACATAATGAATTACTCGTTATGACACATAGATATATCATAAACTTCAAAATAGAAAGTATAAGCAGAAAACAAAGTAAAGTTGTAAGGTATGCAAGTGAAAGCTAAAGTTGATCAAACTGTATCCACTCATTAATGGGAGTCGTCAATTCCCACAATTCATGCGTCTACTTTGAATCCAGTCTCAACTCGTATAGAACCTCCGCTAGGATGCTATTTTTTGTGAATCTCGAATAAAAGAATGTTGAAGAATGAAAAATTTTATTGATAAGTGCTTTGCAATTACACTCATACAACAAACTCTCGAATTTGTGTAGAAATGTAGTGATCGAAATAGGAATCGAATCGCTTATACATTTTTCTCGCTAAGACTTCGAACGTAGAGAAATCTAGATATGATATTCTCTATCTATACACACACACACACTATCATTCAATGCCTTCTAATAATGCCATAACCATGCACCAAGAAATGGTTAAGTTTTGAACCCTATTTATAGAGTGAAGGGTTGCATCTACCCAAACGAATAGTCGTGTCCATTGGTGAAGAGTTGCATCACTTCAATATGATTGGATGCGAAGATTCATCCTCATCCACAATGGAAAGGCACCTTTTCATGATTGGTTAACTTCCAAAAGGTGTCTTTTTAGTTGGAGGTTGATCGTTCTTATCCGACGGTTGAAAGAAGAGAAGAGTTGACCAAAAACTATCAATGTCATGACCGTTAATGTATGTCCTGACCATGAATACTTGGTTGGTAACTTTTGTTGCAAAGGTTAACAAGTTGTGACTGTGAATTATGTGTCACAATCGTGACATGCCTTTTTCACATGATTTCTCTTTGCTATTTCTACCGATCTTTGACATCTTCAATCCTTTGCCAATTCCTTAAGTTCCATGCATCTTTTTGTACCTTTTTCACTCTTTTTCCATAGAATTCTACTTTTGTTAATTTTACTTCCAAGATTTACCTAGTTTCTGCATTTGCATAAAAAACAACTACATACCATGTGAAATCTTTTATATGATGTATAAAATGAAACAAAACCATATGTTTAATGATTGAAAATGTCATGATAATAAGTGTAATTATACACTTATTAGTGCCAATGGAAGAACTCCAAGAGTAAAGTCAAAATCAATAATGGTTCCTTCCAAGAATTTCCCATTTACCTCTTCTGAATCATCCTCCTTTGTCTCAGAGGTACTTTTCTCCTTCATCTTCTTAGTGAATTCCTCTAGGGCAGACACTCTCTTTCCTTCAAACATGGCTTTCATCTCAATTTTTGCCACTACAATCTTGATATCTCCTTTCTTGGGTGTAGATGTAGAGAAGACCTCAACCAGGCTTTGATTTATGGCTTTGATCATATCAGCCTTCTCAAGATCATCTTTTGAGATCACAGCTTTACCATACATCCTGGCCTTCTTCTTCCTCCTTTCTTCTACCTTTTCCTCCTTCTCTTCCTTTTCTTCTACCATCTTCTCTTTCGCGTCCACCTTTTCTTCCTTTTCTTCAACCTTTTCTTCTTCTTCATCACTAGGAATGACCATATTGGGATCAAATTTTCCCCTTCTTCTCTTGATCAAAATGCTTATTGGCCTCCTATCCTCCTCATTTTCTTTTGAGCTATTATACTCTAAAGGCCTTGACACATATTTGTATTTGTTCATTGAATAGCCAAGTCCTCCTGTCTTTCCTTCAGTGACTTCAGATGCAGGTTTAGGAATCACCACACTTCAACAATAAGTGCCATGCTTCTGACCACTTTGCTTCTTTTGGCTTTAGGAACTTCCTCCTTTTTCAGCACAGACTCCCTCTTCCTTATGGGGGAGTCTTCCTCAACCCCTTTCCCAACTTCTCCCTTCTTGACCATTCATAACTCTTTCTCCCTTTGCTTCTTCATCAGATCTTTCTTCAAGGCCTCTTCTCCATCCCATTTTATCCCATACTCCACCTTTTTTTCAAAGGTCTCCTTTATAATCTCACTACCCAGTGAGCCTTCCTACTCTAAGCAGTCAATCTCTTAGGCAGCAATGATCCTGCTAATAAGTCCACCAAGTGTGAACTGGTGGTGGAGCATATGTTGCATGATTATTACTAGCTAGTTGATCTTCTTCTTCTCCACCAGGTGCATCAAAATGCAGTGTTCATAGCCTAATACTATGTTCATGGAGTTCATCTTCTGAAGAAGAAGACGTGCCATTATGAACTGCAGTAACTTAGTTCTTGAGCATTTGAGTACTGATATTCTCTCCAAACCACCTTTCTAGTATGAAGACCTTCCTATTATAGCTCATGGTTTCTTCACAACCTCTTCTCAGAGCTAACCCCTCATCCTTTAGATTCACCAACTTTGCCAGGAATGCAGAGGTGATGGTTATCTCCTTGTCTTTGACTACAATCTTGAGCTCTTCATCGCTCACTATGCACTTCTTCAAATTCTTATGGAATTCTAGAACAATCATTGGAAAGGTTATCTCCTTCAACCTAATCTAGGTTCCTAACTGATGAAATTCAATAGTTTCTTTGAATGGAGATGATGAATCCAAAAAAGTATTATCTCCAAGGAATCGTTGTGAGGTAATGGAATTAGGATTTGACCTGTATAGAATAGGAACAAAGTTTTTTTGAGGGATTCGTATGATAACTTGTTCATTTGGGTTATTCTTTGAGGATCTAGATTTGATTTGATTTTGAGAGAGTTTAGGGAAGATTAGCGTTTAAAAGGTTCGAGAAGATAAAGTTCAAGCAAGCAAAATTCTCAGAAAACTTAAAGAGAATTTGGGAAATTTTTTGTAAAGTGATTTGAATATCAAAAGTGATCACTTATTTATATTGAGAAATCAGAGTAGTAGAATAGTAATAAGCCAGGAATAAATTTTAACGGTTTCAACATTTACCGTCTAATTTATGTAAAATTGTTAAGAACGTAACTAACAGTAGAATGTGAATAGTTTTACCAAAAAGATCTGGCTTGGGATTTGGGTTTTTGAATTTCGAAATTTGGAGTGCTTCGCGAGCTGTTTCTTCTGAGTTAATTGCACTCTACTATACTTTAGAGAATACTTCACTCTATCTGATGTATTCTTTTCTTTTGAAGTTTTTCTTCTGAGAATTGAGCCATCTTTTAAGTGATGTTCAAATTGGATCACTCGTACCAATCTCTCTTCTGAGGAAAGCGAATTGATCTTTGCTAAGAGGTTTTGTGAAAATGTCAACTCTTTGTTCTTTTGTTGAGATATACACCAACTTTACATCTTTCTTAAGGATGTAATCCCTTATAAAATTGTGTCTGATGTTGACATGCTTTATTCTACCATGCTAAATAGAATTCTTGGATAAGTCAATTGCACTTTTGTTATCGTGGAGGATGTCAATGCATTCAGACTTGATTCCATAGTCCTCTAGTTGTTTCTTGATCCATAGTACTTGAGCAACACAGCTACCAGTAGCCATATATTCTGCTTCTATGGTAGATAGTGCTACTGAGGTCTATTTCATGCTGTACCAAGAGATAATGTAGTTTCCCAGAAAATGGCATCCTCTAGTAGTGCTCTTTCTTTCTAATTGATCTCTTCCATAGTCAGCATCAGTGAATCCTTTGAGAGAGAAATAGCCATTATTTGGATACCATAAACCGGTTTCTATGGTTCCTAGAAGATATCTAAAAATCCTTTTCACAACACTCAGATGCGACTCCCTTGGGTCACTTTGATATCTTGCACAGTAGCATATAACATAATAAATGTAAAGTCTGCTAGCTATGAGATATAGAAGGGATCTAATCATTCCTCTGTTCAGCTTCTGGTCAATCTTCTTTCCTTTTGAGTATTTTCTTAGGATGATGTTAGAAGCCATTGGGTTGACATTTCTTTTCCATCTTCCATGCAAAATTTTGTCAGAATCTCCTTGGTATACTTAGATTGATTGATGATTATACCATTTGAGCTTTGCTTAATCTGAAGACCAAGGAAGAATGTCAATTCTCCCATCATAGACATCTCAAATTCATTCTCCATTTGAGAACTAAAATCTTTACATAGTTTTTCATCAGTAGCTCCAAAGATGATTTCATTATAATATATTTGTATAAGGAGGATATCCTTGCTTTTTCTTCTGATGAACAATGTTGTGTCAGTTTTGCCTCTGATGTATCCCTTGAAGATGAGAAAGCTTGTCAATCTCTCATACCAGGCTTTGGGAGCTTGCTTCAGACCAAAAAAGGCTTTCTTCAACTTATAGACATGGAAAGGATGCTTTGAATCTTTAAATCGAGGGGGTTGCTTGACATACACTTCTTCAGAAATGACCCCATTTAAAAAGGCACTCTTAACATCCATCTAATATAATTTGAATCCCATATGAGAAGCAAATGTGTAGAGGATTCTTATGGCTTCAAGTTGGGCTACTGGAGTAAATGTTTCATCATAGTCATTTCCTTCTTGCTGATTATATCCTTGAGCAACAAGTCTTGCTTTGTTCCTTACAACATTTCCTTCTTCATCAAGTTTGTTTTTGAAAAACCACTTGATGCCTGATGATAGATTTATTCTTTGGAATAGGAACTAGATCCCAGACATCGTTTCTGGTGAATTAGTCAAGTTCTTCTTGCATGGCCATCATCCAACTTTTGTAATTTTCTACATCATCAAACTTCTTTAGCTCCATGATTGAGATAAATACTGGATGACTTGTCATCCTACTAAGTTATCCTTTGGTAAGTACTGGGTTCTGGGGTACATCAAGGATAAGTCTTTCTGGATGATCCTTCTTTATCCTTGTCTTCTTGGGTAGTTCATGATGAACCTTCTTTTGCTTCTGGAGCTTGCTCTTCAACTCCTTGATCTGAGAATTTGATCTCAAATGGTTCATCCTTTATTGAGGGATCTCCTTATATTGGCTCAGAGGATTGTTTATGTGAGATTGAGTCTCCATCTTCCCGTGATCCATTTCTTCTTCCTACATGGTTAGCCTCATCGAAATCTACATGATTAGACTCTTCTAAAGTTGTTGTTCTCTTGACAAAGACTCTATACGCTTTGCTATGTGTTGAGTAGCCAAGAAATATTGCCTCATTAGATTTAGGATCAAATTTTTATAGTTGTTCTTTAATTTTTAGTACGAAACATTTGCATCCAAATGCTTTAAAGTACCCAATCATTGGTTTTCTCCCTTTCCAGATCTCATAGGGGGTTTTATCAACTACTGATCGTATGTTTTCCCTATTCACTATATAACATAATGTGTTTACTGCTTCTATTTAAAAATATTTAGGTAAGTTGTTGTCACTAAGCATGGACCTAGTCATTTCAACTATGGTTTTGTTCTTTTTCTTAACAACTCCATTTTATTGGGGAGTGTGAGGAGTAGAAAAGTTATGCTCAGTGCCTCTGGTATCATAGAATCTAACAAATAGCCAATTTTTGAATTCTCTGCCATGATCACTTCTTATTTTAGAGAGAAGAACACTTTGTTCAACTTCCATTCTATTGCACAATCAGGAGAAACCTTCATAGGCTTCATCCTTACTACTAAGCAAGATGACCCATGTATACCTGGAATAGTCATCCACTATTACCATGTTATATCTGTGTCTACCCATACTTACTGGCTGAACAGGGCTAAAGAGATCAATGTGAACTAGTTCTAGGACTCTTTTTATGGAAAATTCAAATTTGATTAAAACTCTTTTTAAATTATTTTCGATATTGATAAGCATTACATAAATGATCATTTTCAAAGATTAGACTTGGTAAACCCTCAACAAGCTTCTGTTTGACTAGTTTGGTCATAAGATTCTTGTTAGCATGTCCTAATCTTCTATGCCATAGCCATGATTCTTATTCTTTAGACATTAAACATATATCCTTCTGAGATTTGTCATTTAAATTAATTATAAACACATTATTGTCTCTTGGAGCATAGAGAAGAGTTTGATTTATCTTACAATCAATGATGGAGCATCCTTCTGAGTCAAAGATGACTCTTCTTCCCTGATCACATAGTTGTGCAACACTCAGAAGGTTGAACTTTAGTCCATTAACAAGGGAGACTTCTTCTATCTTAATCTTAGACCCAATGGTTCCTTTACCAATGATCTTCCCTTTCTTGCTATCTCCGAAGCTTACATTCCCATATCTTTTACGTTTTTATAGATGAATAAGCTTTCATCTCTAGTCATATGTCTTGAGCACCCACTATCTACATACCGGATTTGTTGACCTTCTATGGATCTAAAACTTACCTGCAAAAGGGAATGTTTAGAATCTTCAAACCTAGTTTCCCTTAGATTCAGGTGCATTAAATTAGGCCAGTCATAAGTATCATAAAAACCATTTTTAAATCTACAAATAGCAGTTGTGTGGTTTTTCTTCCCACAAAAATTATAGAAGGTTTTTGTTGTTTCTCTCTACAAAGTTCTGGGGATGGACAGAGATCAAATGGTTCCAGAATTGGTTGCCTTTGGGGTATTACTCTTCTTCTAACATGAGGATTTCTTTGAGCCATCTTTTGATAGCCTTCTCTTTGATGATTACTCACACCATACATATATCCATCCTCCTTATAACTTCTTTACTTAGAGATAGAGGTTTGACCATGATAGACCCTCTACTGTGGATTCTACTTCCGAGGAATGCTTATCTTCAAAGGATGCTCTTTCTTCTAAGGATGCTCTCCACTTTGCCAAGCAGAGTTATCTTTCCTGATAGATGACCTTCAACCATCATTACTCTTCTACTGAGGTCGGTTGCATTCACTCCTTCCAGAACTAATTCCTTCTTGAACTTCTCAACCTCTACTTCAAGCTCTTCTTATCTTTTGTAGATCACTTTAGCAATATTATCTCTTTCTCTATCATGGATACATAAGTCTTCAAAGTCTTCTTCCAAAAGTTTCATGTGTTTCTTATTCTCTTTAACCTGCTTATTAATCTGTGCAAGTACTTGCATAGTTTCATCAAGAATATTGAACTTAGAGTTTACCTCATCATTTTTCTGAGATTTACTCTTGGAGGAGTGGTTTGAGGATGACAACCTTTTTGTGCTTGTGAGCGGGTGACACGGAGCGCTGGGCCGAGAGTGCGCGAGGTGATAGGCGTGATCCACCGGGGTGTTTTGAAAAAGAAGAAAAAGCACCAGGTCGGGGACCCAGGAGAAAAAGGTTAAAAGAGAAAAAGGTGAAAAACGTTTAAGATCGGTTCGAACCCGAATCCGCCGTCTCTTAGTGTGGAATCGCCACATGGATTAGCTCTTTCCAGGAATTAGAGTCCTGTGAGGCTTAACGTCCAGGGGACGGCCCACCAAGACACAGAGATTCGGGTCCGGGATAAGTTGCTTATTTCTTATTGGATCACATTAAATTACATCTACATAAAACCGTTTTCTTTTAATTGTGCATATTTGCACTTGTCATTTTTGGAGTTAAATGCATGATTCACGTATTGCGAAATATAAACCATCCACAAAGCGGAAAAATAAACCATCCACAAAAACTGTAAATAAATGCGGAAAGTAAATGCAGAAAATAAAATTAGAAGGCTTTAAAAATTGGGGGATGCAATCGCCCGCTAACCTATTAATTACATTTCCCGAAAATTGAAATTGCGATACCCGAAGGAAAATTAAAAATCCTAAACATACATCTAATCCTAATCTACCTGCATCCACAAAGGTTAGCATAGGGGATAACACGTATGTTCGATTTTGGATT
>CATIWQ010580631.1:0-17767 GCA_949673415.1 Euphorbia schlechtendalii
CAACTAATTTACTCTAAATCTCTAAATTTCAAGACAAGAGAGAAAACTGAGAGAAGCAGAATTTATTTCCAATTACAATGGCTGCACGATACTTTACACAATCGAAGTTTGAAGAATAAAATAATCCAGGCACAAGAACAAAGCGAACAATTTGGAACTAATTACAATCAAATGTTAAGAAAAATCACTGCACATACATACAATTAAGCTGCTCAATACATCCATGACAAGTCTTGTCCAAACGCTACAGACCTTGCAGCTCCTTGAACGCCCCTTTCAGAAATTTGCGGACAATCTTCCACCGCAAGAAACCTCAATTTATTCGAACCAACGAGAGGTTTCAACCCTTCATCTGTAACCCCCAAACACTTTCTCAACCGTAAAACAGACAACCTATGAATCTGCCCCACCAACACCAGCCCCTCGTCACTTATTTCCTGACACCTCACGAGCTCCAAACTTTCGAGGTGCTGCGCCGAACAGAGCGCTTCCATCCCAACGTCGTTGAACGAATACACATGATCAAGACAAAGCTCCCGAATCGGACACGTTTTTATCAGAGAAAGGATTCCATTTAACGTGAACGACGAAAAGGAAGGGAACTCCCCGTCAGAGAACGATAGCCTGACCGAGTCGAGCATCGGGCAGTTCTGGGCAACTGCCTCGAGGCTTTCGTCGGTCAACCTCAAAGGGTTGTTGAGCATAAGCGGCAACGAGTAATCAGAAGGAACCCGAAGAGAGATTGACCGGAGATTTCTCGATTTTCGGGCTAAGCTTATGATGTCACAATCTCGAACCCCGACACACATGTCTAGGTTAATCCTTTCCAAATTCTTACACTTACCTAGTACACTAGCGAGCCCTCGACCGGGGCTGATTATGCAATTCACTAGGCTGAGTTCCAACATCGATTCGCACGGAATCGATTGCTTTTGCCATCGATCGACAGACAAACGATCGTAAACCTTCATGTACCTGTAATTCGCGTCCACTTCAAACTGCATCTTCTTCAGCTTTCTCCAGCAACTTCCTAGCTTAATCAAGTCCCCCTCGCCGATAACCCTGCAATTCTTAATCGAAAGGTCTTCGAGCGATTCCACCTTGCTGAGGTACTCCAGCCATTCGCCGCTCGTAACATTGAGGCATCGATTGAGGTGGAAAATCGCGAGTTTTTTGCAACCCACAACGACAGATAAAACGCCACAGCCGGTGATTCTCGGGGTGAAAGTCAAGTTCAGTGCTGAAAGGTTGGCACAGGAAGCTAAGTGAGAAAGACCCACGTCTGTTAGAAATGTGCAGTAGCTTAGAGTGAGATCCGATATGTATGGGCAGTTGTTGGCGAGAATCTCGAGGCCTTGGTCACTTAACTGCTTTCCGAGCTTCGACATCCAGCCGGAATAATTTATTTCTACTTTAACCAGGTTTGGGAATCTGTTGCAGAGGGAAGTTAGGGCTTCGTTAGCAGGATGCAGGCCACAACCGAATCGAAGAGATTGTCTCTGCTCGCTGTCTACTTCGTGGAAACGTTTACATGCTAACGAGGCTGAATTTTTGTCGGTGGTTTTCTTGACTCTGCCGATGATCTCCCAAACCAGTTGGTCTGGTAAATCATCCATCTAAACTGGACTCCTTTCTTGCTTTAACAAGTTATGTCATAAAATAACTGAAAAACCAAAGCAAGAACCTATATGAAATTATCAATATCCTTAAATGATAGTAAAATTAGCAGAAAAAAAATTATATATACCTAGAAATGAACTTAGAAATTCACAGGATCAGCATTTACTGATTTACTAAGGAATCAACATTTGGAATACAATTCAAAGGGAAACACTCGGATTTTTGCTCTAACATATATTCAAAATCCGCACCCAACATCCCATAAACATATACAAAAGTTGAGATAACCAATTCAATATTCAAAAAAGTAGAATTTGTCCTAAAAAGGTTGGCTGAAGCAGTAAAGGATTACTTCGATCGAACCAATGAAAAGCAACCAACGAGTACAAACAATTTATCTGTTGATAGGGGAAACAGCACCATACATTAACACATCTAATCCAGGAACAATAAATTTAAGAAAATTAACTATCCAAATCGCCTCAAAATTCATTCACCATAAAAGCATGTGAAATCAATCAAGATATGTGCTCATCAATAACAGAAAAAATGAAAATTTACCTAGAAATATGTAAAACAAAAAGATGCGGATTATGAGAAGTGCCGATCAATTCTCAAACTTGGAAACGCAATTAGGGAATTTATGGTTTGAAACGATTAATTTGGTAATCAATTCATACGATAGGATCTTCCACCTTTCTTGTAAGCAATTCTCTCTATCTACAGCTTTTCCTCCGGTGCCCCCACCGATTTAGATATGCAATTTGTGCTTTTTGCAAAAATATCCTTGATCTGTTTCATATTCACCTTTTGTATCGGACAAAAATTTCAATTGCAAGCTAAATCATACATAGCACAATGACATGAATATTTCAATTGCGGCGATAAAAATGGTCATGTTGTTAAAAGTTTACATAGTATATATATTTTATTGATTTAACATTATATTTTTAAGAAAAGTATTACTTTGGATTTAATTTTTTAAATATTAGTATATTAATTAATAAATAAAAACCACAGTACATTTTATAATAATTATTTATTTCGGAAAAGATAGTATAGTTATAAATTAATTCTTATAAATATTAAATTCTGATTCGTAAATTAGACAAAGTTTAAGAAATTCTTATTAAGAAGATAAGTTCAAATATAAATACCATATGCATATTTTTATAATCAGAGCCGGTTTTAGTGTGTAAGCGAACTAGGCAATCGTCCAAGATCCCTAGAAAATTATAAAAAATTATATATGCGGTTATGTTGGTTCAGGGTCCCTTGAATATTTTCTTGTGTCATGTACGATACAGCTTGGGACACATAAGTTTACAATATATGATTTGACTTAAGGTCCTATAAATTTTATGGCCGGGCCTATTTATAATTAATTCTAATAAAAAAAAATTAAATTATTTATTAATAACAAACTGTAGGAATCTATATAATGAATTCTAATACAAAATCAACCAATATGGAGTTATAAAAAAGACATACAAAAATTGAAGTTCCAATTATTAATTTGGTTTAAGACTCGATATAATGAAAAAAGTTGGGAGATAAGTATGAAATTGAAAATAGATCCCGTTACACAATATCTAAAGGGTTGGAACACCGGGTTAGGATATTTTGAATCCAAATAGTTTGTTGGCAAGTTAAAATGCTGCTGCAACCATTATGCATTTTCTTTCCAAGTCGAAACGTTAGACTTAGTCAGTTTGTTAGAGCATCCGAAAGTTTAGGTAGGATTAATCAGGATCTAGGTGGAACTAGATAGTTTAGAATTTTTAAATTTTTAATATTTATTAATGAATTAGAATAATAAATTTGAGAACACATGAAATTTTATATATTAAAATTAATAATTTATGTAGTAACATTTTTTCTTTGTTTTGAAGACACATTTTAAACCTTTAGGAATACTTTTCTAAATTTTGTTAACTTTTTCTTAGACTTTGACAACATTTTACACTATAACCCGCCTTTGACCGTCTTATTCCATCCGATTATATAAAATCGTGGCAAAAACCCCGCTTAAACGGCTACGTTGGCGCCTTTTAAAACACTTCAATGCAACTAATAAACAAATCATATTCAGTGAGTCCAAAAGTTGCTCAAAATTCTACCATGTTAGACAAACACCAAGTCATTTTTTTACCGAAACAAAATAGCAACATAACAAAAGCTACTAACTATGTAAGTAAACACAAGGAAGAGTCTAAGTAGAAGCAACATCAGCATTAGCATCAGTCAAGGTAGCTAGCCAAGCAGGTGGCAACATCCCAGTCTGTTCATGCACCGTCTTCAACAATGGCGGCAGCATTCCGTACACTCCTGCCATCTCCTTCATCCCTCCGGCCCCACTGTTTCCGGCTGCCTCAGTTCCGCCATTGTTCCATATGCTGATCTTTGGCTGCAACCCATTCACCGCCCTTGCGTTGATCTTGGCTATTTCCTGGAACACGTTCTTCTCCAACATTATGTAGTCCCTCAAATGGCTGTAGTTGCCATTGAACTGTTTCAGCAGTGTGTTCAAGTAGTACCCTTGCGCTTCGGCCACCGCTTGTATCGCTTCAGCCTCTTTCTTCTTTGCATAGAGCTCTCCTTCTGCAGCTTGCTGGCGGGTGTAGAACGCTGCGTCAGCTTTGGCTTTCTCTGCCTCGGCATTCTTCTGTCTCTCGTAAAACACCGCATCCGCCTGCCTTTGTTTCTTGTATAGCTCCCAGTTTGCCTCTTGCACCTATAAACTACACATTCTCAGTACATGTATTCCCTCCATTTCAAAATAACCGTCGCTATATGATTTTAGAAATATTTCAAAATAAATGTCGTTTTCGGATTCCAGTACCTAATTTTGTCTATTTTTACCCTTATTTTTATTGTTTTAATTACGTGTTCTTAGCAGTGACAAATATTTTAAAATGCATGTAGTAT
The DNA here is from genome assembly GCA_949673415.1 of Euphorbia schlechtendalii. Classification (NCBI taxonomy): domain Eukaryota; kingdom Viridiplantae; phylum Streptophyta; class Magnoliopsida; order Malpighiales; family Euphorbiaceae; genus Euphorbia; species Euphorbia schlechtendalii. Next base: position 4,549 of record CATIWQ010580631.1, read on the forward strand.
ATAATATATGACATTGGATAGATAAGAGATAGCCAGGGTATAGGTATTTATACCTTGGTCTCATAATCGACTGTGGCCTTGCTGAGAAGCTGGGCCTTGAGCTTCTCAGTCTGAGCCAATGCATTTTTCCTCTCAACTTCAGATTGCAACTCGGCTTCTCTTATCGCGACAGCCTTGGCAGCCTCGACCTCGGCTAGTTGAGCAGCCTGGGCCCACCCGGCCTTCTTGGTTGCCAGCTCAGCGTTTGCCTCGGCTACATCTGCCTCTTTCTTGTTCTGGAATATTTTGACGTCGGTGTTCACTTTGATCTCCTCCTTCTTCCCCTCTCCTTGCCTTTGTGTTGATATTATCTTAGTTTCCGCGTCGATTTTTGCCGCATTTTGCGTTGTTTGTCCTTCGCGAAGTTTTGACCCGATTTCACCCTTCATCCTAGCCTCAGCTACATCAATCTGCAATTGTATCAATTCCATATATATTTCAGAAATCATAACAAATTGAAAAAAATTTCAAAGCAACGGAGAGGTAAAAAATGAAAAAGAAAAGGACCTTGGCTTGATTGGCAGCTTCAGTCTGAGTTTTCTGGCCTAAATAAGAGAAATATTCATGGCCACGAACATCCACAAGCTGCTTAACATTAGCATTGTAAATAACCAAACCAAATTGATTAAGTTCTAGTTGAACTTTCCCAAACACTTCCTGCTTGAATTCCTTAGTACCCTTAAAAATAGCCTCCATGGTCATGGAAGCAGCCAAAACTCGAGTTTCCCCTTCAATGACGCCCTTGACAAGCTCAACAACATGGTTGGCCTGTTTGACAAGTTGAGAAATCAAGCGAGCGTAGAGAATGAGGCTTTCAATATCATCGACGCGAGGGCCGATTGTGAAGACAGCGGGGAGAATAAAAGGAAGTTTTTCAGCACTCATAGCCTGAACTTCGAATGTGTAGTTCACTGGAGAAACGTCGAAGCGGATGCATTTTTGTAAAGGCCAAATCCAAGCTTTCTTGGCGAGCTTTATGTCTTCGACCCCTGCACCTGTTATGGCTAGGTACTCCGATGGAGCTGCTACTTTCCACATTGTTGATTGCTTTGCTTGGAGAAATGAGTTAAAAGTAAAAATTGGGATTTTTGAAGTAGAGAGATTGACGATGAGTAGTTCCGTTTTATAAGGGAATGAAACCCTGAACAGATTTTAATTCCTAATCAACCTCTAATGGCCTTTTAAGTTGTAGGAAATTTCCAGGACATTGCAAAGCTGCTATTTATAGCCTTGAGTCAATTAGTCCGCATAATATGGTGCTTTGCTAATTAAGGGAATTATATTAACTTTTTCCTAAGGCATTTAATGCTAGTATCTAATTTCGTAAATTCTGATGTTTCCAAAACAATTACAAATTCATGGGTGATTGAACTCTTCTTATTTAGGTAGTCCAGGATTCGATTTTGAATGAAACAGCGTAATGCACCAGAAAATACAATGAAAGTTCCGAAAACAATTACAATGCTATCTCCATTATTCCTTACCCTAATTACCCACACTCGCATACGTTAGGTAATACTTAATATAGGATAGATTTGCGTGACTATAAAATTATGAAATTTCTCAGAAACGAGAGTATGGCCAATATTGTAATTAAACATTACTATCTGTTTATTCTTGGTACATTTGATCCAATATAGTTAGTTATGCAATTGTTGATTCTTCTGTCTGTTTTTTTATTAAACCCAATAAATGATTTATTATGTTACTAAAATTATAAATGTATCCTCAACTTATTATTCCATATGCCCCTAATCTTTCTCCTAATCAATAGTAAATAAAAGAAAAAAAATGATGAAATATGCACTAATAATCTAAATTATATAAAAACTAAAGTTGACTATTGTTTTGGAAGAAGTAGAGTACATTATACTAAGAATCATTAACAAACTCGGCAAAGATACACAATGAATAGACTTCAATGGAATGTCGTTCCGTCAATGTCGAAAATAGACAAGTTAAGACCCTTTGACATAAAAAAAAGGTGTGAATCTAACATGTTGTAGATATACTCGGGCTAACATAATTTACGTGGATGGTCATGTATTGAAGGTAACTTTAAGCAAACTTGTTATCTTTTTATTTACTAGAACTCAAATTTGCAATTCAAGAATTCAATGAATGCAATTTATTATAAAAGTTACATGCTTATTTATAGGTTTACAAAAGATTTGAATCACATGAAATTAGTAATTAAAAGATAACATTTTCAATTCAATTCCAAATCCTAATCTTTAATCTAATTAAAACAAACTACTAACAAGATAATATCACAGATTTTTTAATCAAATCTAAAATTCCCTCTCAATCTTTAAATTCAAGAGTTGTGCTTCTCAATCTTGCATATATACTACTAAAACACTTCTCCTTATGCTAACATCATTTCGTTATTTCTCTCACAAATACATTTGATGACCCATCTGACAAGCCCTTAAGATCATCTAAGCTCCGATTACTATTGATAGTTTTTTATTTACTCGAACTCAAACTTGAAATTCATGGATTCAATGGACACAATTAATTATGAAAGTTACATACCGATGCTTACAAAAGATTTGAATCACATGAATTAGCAACTAAAAGATATCATTTCCAATTCAATTCCAAATCCTAATCTTTTATCTAATTAAAACAAACTAACAAGATAATATCACAAACTAACAAGATAAATAGATTTTTTAATCAAAAACTAACAAAACTCATCCATGCTCAAATTACATTATATCTGAATACCTAAATCCATATTTTCAGGAACTTTCAAATTGGAAGTCTGAAATTGACACCCAATTGAACAAAAAGAGAAAACAATGGGTTTGTTCTTCAACTATATACAACAAATAATTATTCTCAATATATTTAAAAGCTATGAAGACCTCCTCCACTGTACAACTGCAGAACACTGCAATCACTCTGAAACTCGAGACTAAAATACCCTGAGTAAATGTTCAGTACCTCTTCACTATCAGCTTTTTCTCCTGTTATTGCCCTTTCTGGTCCCCTTAGAATTGTTTCCTGAAGAAGAATCTACTGAGATTGGTAGTACAGTTCCGTCCTTGATTTCGTTTGGAGCCAACACATGTTCCATTGCTCTCCCCGCTTCAAGGTTCACCATTAAGTCTCTAAGCTGCAAACAATTTCAGAAGTAGCCACCTTAACATTATGAAGCATAGATGCAATCGCTAATACACAGTAAAATAAAGTTGGAACTTCTTCATGTGTATATAGTTGTAACCTGTTCTTCCAAGTCCCGAATTTTATCATCCTTCACTTTTATGGCCTTTTTTTCCCTGTTGAAGTGATGATTTAGGTAGAAAAAATTTGCAGGATATGCAACATATAGTGAAAATGCTATAGAAATGCAGAGAATGCAGGTATCATTGATGATGAGATTTTGATCATCTTTCCTAGATTAGAGTCATGAACACCTCATCCCAAAAAAACTGTTTGCTTTAAATTGAATAACCAAACACAAGACAATCAAGGTCTATTATGTGCGAGAAAGCAGAGATAAGTGGAAGGATTTCTATCAGAATGATACAGGTATATACACAGGAACACAGAAGCTGAACTAGGAAAGTAAAAAAGAACTCCTATGATACAGTAGCAGATTCTGTGAAAATGTGCATACCTCTCTTCAGTTTCCTGTATTTTTGCTTTCCATATCTCTTGATTCTTCAACAGATTCTCATTCACCTGCAAACAGAAACAATAAATTGCAAATATTCATAAAAAAATTGATCTAATTTAATTTTTACAAATTTGAACAGGAAATGAAGCATAAACAATGAAATGAAAGAAACAAATCGTGATATAAATTCTTAATATGCAACAATATGGTGTTTAGAAACTAGTACTTCGTCAAGAAATTTCTTCTCTTTGAGACACCTGTCCAGTTTAGCCTGCAACTTCTGTAATTTTTGTGCAATAGCCTTCTTAACTGCTTCTGAAATTTCTCTTTCAGTTTCTTCTTTGACATCTTCTAGCAAATTCTCGAAATACTGAACATAAAACAAGTGGATTAACTCTACTGAAACAGCATATTAAACTAACAGGATACTGTAATACTATCACAATAAAATCAATTAAAGCAAAAACATGGCTTTAATTAAGCAATGGAAAAAGAAAAGCATTTACGATTTTTTGGGTCTCAAGCTGTGTGGCCAGGAGTTCGTTGTACTCATTAACAATCTGCAAGTAATTCAAATGAGAATGCAAGTATAAGGAGACAACGACAATGCAATTACAAGATCTGTTAATATGAAATACAGAAAGCTTACAGCTTCGACTTTGCTGTTCAAAAGCGCCTCACTGGTACCAGAGTTTACACAGTCAAAACTCCCACAACCATCATAAGCATGCACACAGTGGGAATTCAATTCAACTAACTTCCCGTCAGTTTTTGATAGAATCAATCTATGAACATAATTGTCTTCAACATAATTCCAAACACGTTGTGTTTCCAGTTCAAGAGAATAGCAGTGCTGTGTTTCTTTCCAATGTCTAATGGCATGCCCTTCTTTATATCTGATATCAAGCAGAAATAGCATTTCTTAGAGGAGAAAATGAGAGAAAGAGTACTATATCATCACAATAAATAATTGAAATCTTTACCTCCCACACCCAACAAAACCACAAATAACACAAAGCCAAAGATTCTCAGAAGTTTGGCATACAAAACATGTGGATTTTTCAGGTTGCTGCTGGCAATACCGACAAACCTGAAATGAGAAGTTAATATTAATTGCCTACTAAACAAGATTTCATTTGAATGGAACAATTATATTCTTAGTGCAGCACATAAATTACTACAAAGATGAAGGAATCAGAAACTCCTAACAAAAACCTCAGAGTTTTGAGTATACGTTACAAGAAAGCAACCAGCACACCCTCAAATTAAGTCTCAGTCAAATAGGGATGTGGGTTTAGCTAATTTTTTTGAATAATTGAATCAGTAGCTTATCTAGAAGTAAGAGAATCATATCGAGTAGTTTTCTTTTTATGGCATAAACATATGCCGTGTTGTTTATAGTTTCTAATCATTTTAACATTTTGAATCATAGCTAAAAGTTTTTAAGGCTGTTAACTAAAATTTGTATACAAAGGCCACACTCACCCAAAAGGTGTGAAAGTAGATCTGGAATCAGACAATATGTGACAAAAGACCAACGAGGGACATGAATATAAAAATTGTACATTGAAAACCAAAAAAACAACTGTTTTCATATTAACAATTTAACAGCAAACTCAGTTAACATATATCCTAAGCTGTGTTTGACGATATATTTTCCCAGACAACAAGAGAAGATGTAGAAAAGAAATTCAGTGACTGTTTCGAAAATAAAAATGAAAACTGGTTTCATCATGTTTATGCTGCATTTTTCCAATAGCATATTTCTGAAACTGATTAGCAGTTTACTGTTTTTTTTCCTAGCAAAGCCTATGAATTAGGAATCGTAAAAAGGGCAGGTCCAAAGAAAGAAATGCCTAATTATAATTTGCAGATAACTTAAGTGTTTTCTGAAAACTCTTGAACTCTAATCTGATCATATTTTGCTCAATAAAAAATGGATAAAGTACAATTCTCATCCATCATATCACAGGATATTAAGGGACAGGGCATTCATGATCAAACGTTTTTTATCTATATGATACCCAGCATCTTGAGCGAAAATCTTACAAATTAGAACATGACACAGTTCATTTTTTTTACAACTTTAATCCCAAGATTACTGTAAGCAGAAAGTTATGCAGCTAAAGACTGAATCCAATTGTATTAGTATGCTTAATTGCTTATCTTGTAATCATCTAAAATTTTTTAATCAATGAACCACCATTGTGATCAGCATATGCTGCATCTCCAACAAAGGCAATGGTGAGAACTTGCTCAGACTCCACTGAAAAGAGAGAACATTCCATAAAGCATGCAGAATTAGCTGATCTCTTTAATTCTTTGCACATTTAGTTACTATTGGGCTCTTTTAGATAATCAAATGAAGCATGTAGGTTGCAGGATATTCGGTTTTAATACATCTAGATTCAAAACTCTATTTGTCTCAACACTTCTCTGTAAGAGAGTAAATGGTATCTTAAGTCGAGGTACGAAAGGTCCTCATAACAATTTATACTGAGTTATGTCATTCTTAGTTTCCTACTTAAGAAAAGGCACCCTGCCACACCCAGCAGCACAATCCTCACCAAAGATGAAGAAAATCCAAAACAATTACTGTAACTTACAGGACAAGAAGAATCTGTCCATTTTGAAATGCAGGAACAGTGAAAAGAATGATTGCATATAGTTGTGAGAATTCCACCCATGTCTTGGTCTAACCTTTCTGCAAATGAAACAGATCAACAAAAGCATTAGACACAATTACAACATGGGATGGTCTCAATCAAAATAGATAAAATTTCAAAATCAATAGAACTATTTGTTCGCCTGCCATATATTCAAAAGCTTAATTGACCAAATAGACCACAAAAGCAATCATGGTCTCATAAATGAGCTACTGTGCGTGCACCAATGAACCAACAAAGGTGTTTCCTTATTTTGAAAAAGAAAACAAAGCCGAGCAAAGACTAGAATGAAGTAAACTGATTTAGCATAAGGAGATGACAGCAAACAGAGGAAGAATTTTACTCAAGGAAGGTAAACACTAATCAAAATTTCAGCAGCAGGTAGACCCACGTTCATATCTTGAAGAATAATTGAATTGCACTCAACATTCTAGGAAATTGGCATCATGGAAAATGTAATAGTTGCTTAACCCGCCTGCTAAGACACAAAGTTAAGGAAACTATGTACTGGTTTTTCAGTCTTCTGAAAGGGCATAATTCCATGTCATTTGGAAAGACAAACTTCCATATTTATTCATAAATTATAAAACTGGAATTTGAGAACCCTGAAAAATATCCATTAACTGATTTACGGATATTGAGCAAGTCAATTTCCAGAAAGCAAAACATAAGTTTTTAACACATACGAAGCCCTTATTCAGCGTGTTTCGAATAAAGTATAAATAACTTACAACCAAATCTATAATTCTAAAATGAACAACAATATTCAAAGACATTTGTAATTTTAGTCAGAAAATAAATGCAACAACCACGAAATACTCTAAGTATTTATACTTGTGAGAAGAAAAGAATGAATGAAAGAAAAAGGAAAAAAACGAAAGAGGCACCGAATTTGAGAATCCCTGCCCTGAAATTTAACTTACCGAGACAAACTGGACATGAAGGTTGTTCAGTCGTACTCGTTGGGACAGGCTGATTGTCAAGTGAACCACTATAGCCAGTGAATTGTACATCAACCGTAAAAAGCACACGGCAAACATCTTCCTACAAGTATGTCAAAATTAATAGGTATTCCCAATGGCAATTTAGCAACATATCATCAAATTATGACCTGGTAGAACTTGCACTTATTGATTAGGAATATTATTCGTGTACTACCTCCAAAGAATTAAACTGTCTGCCATTGAAATGTCTGTAGAATTTATCCGCCGAGTCCTGATTATCAAACCTTATCAGAATACTATACCTATCTTCCATCCCATCATTCCTACATAAAAATCAAAACAAGAATCCTATAATACATAACTAACAAAAGAAAAGGCGAGAGTAAGGACTAAATGTGTTGATTCTCTGAACCAGATTATTATTAGTTATTCGTCTCAGACATCAGAATATCATATTGACATTCATATACTTCCTGGACTTTGAAATTTGAAGGGGGTCCAGAAACAAGTTATTAGTATTTACTGATGCAATCCAGTGTGTACTGTGTAGTTTCGGCAACCTTAGACAATAAAATTTATAATCTAAAACACAAACAGAACTCACAGCTAGAAATCAATCAAAACTGTGAATACTATTGAAATGATTTATTTACCTGACAATTCGCATCTCCGATATGTGCTGAATAAAAGAAGCGCAAAATTGACAAAAATCTGCGTATGTCATATGGTTTGGCACTCCAAGCACTGACACAAGAGGCTTCCTTCCAACCTGAGCAACAATAATGAAATGGAGAAGTTGTTAAGATCAGCCGAGAAATATCTTCTTAGCTAGTTCATTTTTTGAGTAAACCAAAGAACAACTGGTAGGAGAGATTACAGGAAGAGAGGAAACGCTGTCATTAGAGAATAGATGCATAACGCCGCGTGTTTCTTCAATCCTAGGGTTCCCGGAGGAGAAAGGAAAAGCTTGAGTAATTGGAGACAATGAAGACGTTGAGTCACTAAATTCGCCAGTTATCATCGAATCCGATTGCCGGAAGCGATCCTCCGGTGTTCCAAGAGAACCAGCAGCGCTTGAGCTCGGAGACATGTCGAATCGAGTCAGTGGAAAAAATGATATCAGAGGAGCAGCGTGAAGGTAGATTGGCGTTTTTGGTGGCTTTGCGAAAATAATTTCAACCTGAAACGGTGAAACCGAACTGAACTCCCACTGTTCAACGTGACTTCGTGAAATTTGCAACAGGTATGTATGATTAAGGATTTTCGAAAACCGAATTTAACCGAAATAATTAATCGAACTGATGTAATTCGGTTTATTCGATTTGTTTTCGGTCTAAACGGTTCGGTTTCGGTTATCATTTTTATAGATTTTCGGTTGATTTGATCGGTTCGGTTTTAATATAAAAATAATCGATGTAATCGAACCAACTGATTAATTCAATATATCTAAAAAATTAATTACATGTATAAAAATTTAATCAACAAAATTTAATTTCATTAAGTTTGTCATATTAATATCATCATGTTTTTAAGACACTATTATTTCATTTTATTGCTTTTGTACTAGATATACATATTAATTTATGTATGTAATGAAAATGTTAGTGATAATTATATATAAAATAAATAGATTTTAACAAGAAAATGAAATAACAAACAAAAAAATTGATCGGTTAAATGAACCGAACCAACTCGGTTAGGTTTCGGAAACTTATCTACTTCGGTTTCCATTTTTTCATCTATTCGATTTTCGGTGTATTCGGTTCGGTTCGGTTATTGAACCGAACCAACCGATGAGCACCCCTACGTATGACTAGTAGACCTGTGCATGGCCTGTTGTCCGGCACTATCCCGCATTTATGAGTCGGTTTTGGATACCCATTTTCAGAAATAGTCCGATCCGAACCTGATCTTACCAAAGAGGTTAGATTTGATTTTTGTAATCCGATACAATTTGAAGATTTAAAGTCTGGACCAGGTTGGTGTTGGATTGAATTTTTTAACGAAAATTTATAAAATGAACAAGAGGACATTTAGCTTTTATTAACCTATAATTAAACAGTGTTATTATTACGACATATTATTAGTTATCATAGTTTTTAATAATATGTAATTTTGTGAAATTAGTAATAAAAGTTTACAATCCGTAAATTCATTAACTCAAGTTCAATTCAAGGTAACTGGGGAATCCTTTGATTTTCTCGGAGCAGGTCCAACAATTTTCTCCATATTCTATTCTTCAAATTTCATTTTGCAAGATCTACAGTGTTTTTATTCCAATCATCTTCCCAATTTTTCATTACTCATTTCAGATTTCCATAAAATAATAATATTTTATTATTACTATTATATTAAAATCTTTACATCAAATTTATTCCCAATGATAAAAAAAGTACAGATTAAAATAAATCAAAATAAAAAAAATTTATTAATATAATAATCATTCCCTATTTTGTGGTTCCCCATATATAGGAACTCCATTTTGGGGATAAACTATAAGGGCACTTCCAATGGTTCCCCCCCAAAATGGGAAATGGTTAAGTCCAACCATTCCCCAGATAGTATATCCCCAAAATGGGGTTCCCTATATGGGGAACCCCATTTTGGGGAATGGTTATTATATTAATATTTTTTTTAGTTTTGATTTAATTTAATGTGTTTAATAATTTTTTGGTTATTGGGAATAGATTTGATGTAAATAAATTAATATAATAATAATAAAATATTATTACTTTATTGGAATTTGAAATGGGGAATGAAAAATAAGGAAGATGGTTGGAGCAAAAACACTGTAAATCCTGCAAAATGAGGTTTGGGGAATGGAAAATGGGGAAAATGGTTGGACATGCTCTAAGAGGAACTCCAACCATTTTCCCCATTTTCAATTCCCCAAACCTCATTTTACAGAATTTACAGTGTTTTTGCTCCAACCATCTTCCTCATTTTTCATTCCCCATTTCAGATTACAATAAAGTAATAATATTTTTTTATTATTATTATTATATTCATTTCTTTGCACCACTTTTATTCTAATTATTATTCAACTAATTATATCTTAACTATAATATCTTGAACTGAAATATTTTATTAATTATTATTATTGTTATTATTATATTTTATTACGAATAAATTTTTTTTCTATTTAACATGCATGTGTTGTATAATATGATACACAAGTAACAATAAAATGAAAATATAATACACAAGTAAATATGAAACTCATAGTACTCAAAATAATAAACCCATAATATGAAATATATAAATATTAAATCCATAATACACATATGATAATAAAATAATAAAAAATTAAACTTATAATATTAAAATAATCATTTCCCAAAATGAAATTCTCTCATATATGGGAAACCCCATTTTGGGGATATAGCAAATGAGAAATGGTTAGACTAGACCATTCTTCATAATGGTTCCCGATTTTGGGGATATCCCCAAAATCGGGAACCATTGGACATGTTCTAAGAGCAACTTCAACAATTTTTCCCATTTTCCATTCCCCAAACCCCATTTTGCAGGATCTACAGCGTTTTTGCTCCAACTGTCTTTCCTATTTTCCATTCCTCATTTCAGATTCCAATAAAGTAATAACATTTTATTATTATTATATTCATTTCTTTACACCACTTATATTCTTATTATTATTCAACAAATTATATCTGAACTATAATATCTTGAACTAAAATATCTTATTAATTAATTATTATTATTATTATATTTTATTACGAATAAATTTTTTCATTCTTTCGAACATGCATATTGTATTTTATATAAAATATATTATATATATATATACAAGTAAAACGAGATGGTAATATGATACACAAGTAACAATGAGATGAAAATATAATACACAAGTAAATATTAAACTCATAATACTCAAATAATAAGCCCATAATATAAAATATATAAATATTAAATCCATAATACACATAATAATAAAATAATCAAAAAGTAAACCTGAAATATTAAAATAATCAATCCCCAAAATGAAGTTCCCCATGGGTGTAACATCTCATTTCATAACATCATATTTACATTTAGATACATATGTTATATGTCATGAAATTTATTATATGATATAATTATATATCATATATTGTTTTAGACATTAGTTTAAAATATATAAAATACGAAATTGAATATTTAAATAGATAGTTTTGGGATGATATTTAGAGGAAAATAATTATAGTTAGTTAAAATATTTTCGTATCATTTGAGATTGTAATTTATTAGAATTAGTATGGAATAAGTATGAGTATAGTATAGTATAGTTATAAGTATTGGTATTTATACTTAATAATAAAAAGGAGGGTAAAATGGTCTTTTGGCTACTTAGATATTATTAACACTTGATAAGATGAGATCAAATATGATCTTTCAAAAAAAAGAGAAGGAAACGCAGCCCTTAGAGAAGAGAGGAGAGGAAGAAGAAGAAGAAGAGGGAGAAGAAGAGGAAGTATGAATCAGGTATGTTTTCGGTTTTGTAAGGTGATTTTTGTAGGGTTAGAGATAGAATTCAAAGTTATGATAAAAGAAGAGTTGTAGCTCCGTATGTTGGGGTTCTTGGTGTAAAATTTGGGGATTTTTCAATAAGTGGATTTTGTTTTGTAATTGATTGAATTTAAACTGTCCATAGCAGAATAGTCACAGAAGAAGATTGGGATTCAAACTAATGGTACGATTTTTATACTAATTGTAAAATTCTAAAAATTTGATATGTTGTACCCTAACCTGTCTAGTGTATTTGACAAAAGAATTAGTTCAATCTAAGCTTTGTACGAAAAGTTATGGTTGTTTTACTAAGAGTTTCTCGGGTGAAAGGGGACAAATGCAGGGTGTGAAAGATTAATTCACCGAAACTAGTATATTGATTGGATGATTATGAGATTTTAGTATGTTATACCTATGTGTCTTAGAAAGAGAATGGCTTTAGTTTCAGGTCATTTGGTTTAGTATTTTGAAAGTTATGAGTTTTTAAGTAGGTTAAGGTCATTAGAAGATCAGTTTTGATTTTGCAGGGAAAAACTGATTTAGTGTGTGAAAGTAAAAATTCATTATAAATCTTACATATGTTGGAAGATTATGAAATTTTTATATCTCATGTAATTATGAGTTAAGAGTTAAATGAAACTAAAATTAGAGTATTTGGATCAGTATTTCGAGAGATATGGATTTTAGAAGTTAGTAAGGTCATGAGAGTATAAAGTTCTAATTGTAGGATAATTATTAAGAAAGAAGAAACTATCCATGGTATAAGAATATGATATAAGTTTGTATTTGTTTATAGGAGCTCAGAATATTGAAAGTGCACCGGAGGAAGGTTCAAGTCGCTTCCGAGGGAATTAGCTTAGTTAATTTGTGAGTATAAATATGAAATGAACTTGACATTGAATTTGCAAGTGAAATATGTTGATGATGTTAATGTGTGATTTTGAAATAAATATGAATTGATGATATGTGGTAATTGAATAGACTTGGTATGAATTTATGATATGTGGTATTTGAATATGTGTGATATGATAATTGAGCTATTGTGAATTGTGTATGTGTGTATAAGCATTGGTGAACTATTTTGATGAGATGGTTTGAGTTATATACTTGATGAAATTGATATATGAAATATATCTATGACATTTGTGAATCAAATATGATTCTACATGATATATGTACTCACACAATGACCGAATGAAATGAAAAAGGAAATGTTGTGACATACCTTTCAAAATATTGCAATACATGTTTTGTTTTACATGAACCGGAAGGTCATGTTCTATTTCACATGAACTGAAAGGTCATGTTCTGTTATATGGACTGAAAGATCACCGAATTGTTTATAAGGCTGGACAGCAAATCAATTGCTATCTATTATATGTTACATGTATCCCGGGGTAATAGTTTGGCTGGTAATGTCACAACAAATAATAAAC
>CATIWQ010580663.1:0-23009 GCA_949673415.1 Euphorbia schlechtendalii
GAAGATCAGCCAGACATATACCCCAAATTGTCAATAATAAGTATATAGTTACACTTATTATTATAATAATTTTACACATTAAACATTATAGTTTAAGTCATTTTTATACTTCATATAAAAGATTTCACATGGTATGTAGTTTTTTTTTATGCAAATGCAAATACTAGGTAAATCTTGGGAGTAAAATGATCAAAAGTGAAATTCTATGAAAAAAAAGTGAAAAAACTGCAAAAAGATGAGTGGAACTAAAGGATTTGGCAAAGGATCAAAGATGTCAAAGATCGGTAGAAATTGCGAAGAGGATTCATGTGAAAAGGGCATGTCACGATCATGACACACATATCACAGTCGTGACTTGGTAACTTTCACAACCAAAAGATGCCAGTCAAGTGTTCACGGTCGTGACATATATTCGCAATCTCGACCTTGATGGTTTTTTGTCAACTCTTATCTTCTTTCAACTGCTGGACAAAATCGATCAACCGCCATCAACCACCATCAACTGTCAAATGAATAGACACCTATTGGAAGTCAACAAATCATGAATAGGTGCCTATCCATTGTGGATAAGGTCAAAGCCTTTCATCCGATCACAAAGAAGTGATGTAATCTTTCGCCAATGGACACGACTCTTCGTCTGGATGGATGCAACCCTTCGTACTCTATAAATAGGGCTCCAAACTTCATCATTTTAGTGACAACAATTAGTGTGTGTGTGAGGAAAGTGTAGAATTATATGGTGTGAATATAGTTCTAGACAGAAAATCGTATAGTTTTTGCTTTGTTCTAAGTTAGCGAGAAAATGTATAAGTGATTCGAACATTATTTCGATCACTAGATTTCTCTACATATTCGAGCAATTGTTGTATAAGTGTAATTGCAAATCACTTATCAATAAAATTTTTCGTTCTTCAATATTCGTTTGTTCGATATTAACAAAGAATAGCATCCTAGCGGAGGTTCTATACGAGTCGAGACCAAATTCAAAGTAGAAGCAGGAATTGCGGGAATTGATGACTCCCATTAAAGAGTGGATATGGTTTGATCAACTTTAGCTTTCCCTTGCATAACTTACGACTTTACTTTGCTTTCTACTTATACTTTCTATTTCAAAGTTTATGATATGTTTATGTGTCATAATGTGTATTTCCTGTTGAGTCTTTTATACTGATCAAGTTATATGCTTTTGAGTTAACTTTAAGAGTAGTTTCAGGGTTAACGAGATTGTGTATAATCATTGAATCTGTGATTATAACGTTGTTTAGTGAGCAACATTTTTGGAATGGTAACTTGCTAAATATGGCTATGTGAAAGCGACTCATACTAAGTATAGTAATATTGTTATCCAGGTTTATATAATTGTCTTAACTCGTTTGCACTAGATTTAGGAAAGTCATTTCATGTGTTGCTCTACGGTGAATAGTTGAATATTTGAGTGTCTAGAATCGAATTTGTTAAAGTAGTCTAGTGTACGTAATATCTTTGATAATTGTTCATCGTGTTAAACTATACTGATTCCTTCTACTCTAATCTATCTATTCAATTATTCATTTAACTACCAATCCAACCCACCAAAATAAAATCAAACTATTTTATTTGTCTTTGTTATGTTCCTCTTGTTGATCTTTAGAGCTGGTTCTTTCATTGTGGGATTGATATCTTTTAAAACTATATTGCAACTGTATACTTGTAATTTACATCATTTTTCTATTTGATAAGTGGTATTAACAACACCTATACTTTAAAGCTAAAATATTGCGAACAAGTTATTAAACTTATCAGTAGAAAAGTGGCGAACAAGTTTTTGGCGCCGTTGCCGGGGATAAGTCTTTCGGAACAAGTGTAGCCAAAAACTTCACAAGGTAGCATATTGACCTAGGAAGGGGATTCTTAAAACTACTCCGCAAGGTATCCATGTAAATGATGAAGTGACCGTTTGGAGGGGAGTTCACCCGTTGGTTTTCTGATGGAAGAAGGACGTGGCATTGCTGGAGCTAGTCGAACATCACCACCTCTTGAGAAATGTGGAGCTCATGAACCATGGAGACCATGTCATCTACCCAGGGCATCATCTTTCTTTCCCTAAGCGACGAGGCAGATGTGAAAAGTTCTTCACCCGATCGAGTTCAAAGCGTAACTTACTCCTCGATATCTGCAATCGAGTTATGTGTTAAATTCTCTCCTTCCTCTTCTTCCCCTTAAGAAGATGATTCAAGCATTGACAACTCCATCCATCGACTAGATGACTCTTCACTACCAACGTTGCTCATTAACTCAATCTCAGGCTCATCACCCCTCATTTGATCACACATGGTATTCTCAAAAGCCATTACTTGGTTCATAGTCTTTTTATACCTAACACGTTTAAGTTTTGGTGAGGTGGCTGAATTTAGAGGTTTCATCAGGTATATGTTAAATATTTGCTCCTCCATTGATAAGTGTATAATTACACTTATTATCATATTAATTTTATATATTAAACACTATAATTTAAGACATTTTTATACTTCATATAAAAGATTTCACCTGGTATGTAGTTGTTCTTGGTGCAAATGCAGACACTAGGTAAATCTTGGGAGTAAAATGATCTAAAGTGGAATTCTATGTAAAAAGAGTGAAAAAGTGCGAAAAGATGCGTGGAACTTAAAGATTTGGCTTAGGATAAAAGTTGTGGAAGATCGGTGAAGTTACAAGAAGAATTCTGAAGAAAAACACAACTCATAGTCGTGACAACAATCCGCGATCATGACTTGATACATTTCAGAAGTAGAAAATTGTCAAACAAAGATTCATGGTCGTGACTTGTATATCGCGATCGTGGCTTGGATGGTTTTTGGGTCGAATCTTCTTAACTATTAACTACTAGATAAGAATGATCAACCGCCATCAACTACCAATGAAAAGACACTTATCAGAAGTCAACCAATCATGAATAGATGCCTATCCATTGTGGATAAGATTAAAGCTTCTCAACCAATCATAATAAAGTGATGAAATCTTTCGCCAATGGAAACAACTCTTCGTTTGGATAGACGAAACCCTTCGAACTCTATAAATAGGGCTCCAAACCTCACAAATTTCATGGCATTGGAATCAGAAAAAGTGAGAGATGTAATGTGTGCGTAGATAGATAGTGAAATTATTTAGTTTTCTCTACATTCATAGGTGTTAGCAAGAAAATGTTTAAGTGATTCGAAATCCTTGTTTCTACAACTAGATTTCTCTACATATTTGAGCAATTGTTGTATAAGTGTACTTGCAAATCACTTATCAATAAAAGTTGTCATTCTTCAACATTCGTTTGTTCGATATTCACAAAGAATAGCATCCTAGCAGAGGTTCTGTACGGGCCAAGACCAAATTCAAAGAAGATGCGGGAATTGCGAGAATTGATGACTCCCATTAAAGAGTGGATATGGTTTGATCAACTTTAGCTTTCACTTGCATACCTTACAACTTTGCTTTGCTTTCTACTTATACTTTCTATTTCGAAGTTTATGATATGTCTGTATGTCATAATGCTTATTTCGTGTTGAGTCTTTTATATTAATCAAGTTATATGCCTTTGAGTTAATTTTAAGAGTAGTTTCGGGGTTAACAAGATTGTGTATAATCACTGGATCTGTGATTTTAAAGCTGTTTAGTGAGCCAACATTTTTGGAATGGTAACTTGCTAAATGTGGCTATGTGAGAGCGACCCGTACTAAGCATAGTAATATTGTTATCCAGGTTTATATAATCATCTTAATTCATTTGCACTAGATTTAGAAACGTTATTTCATGTGTTGCTCTACGGTGAATAATTGGATATCTGAGTGTCTAGAACCGAGTATGTTTAATTAATATAGTGTACGTAATAACTTTGATGATTTTGCATGTTTTCTTTGCTATACTTGTTCATAGGGAATATCTGTATACTTTTTATCTTTTCTAATCTTTCATACATTTATCCATCCATTCATCATTCCAATCCTCCAAAATAAAACATATTATTTTATTTTCTCTTGTTCCGTTCCTCTTGTTGATCTTTAGAGCTAGTCCTTCCCCGTGGGATTGATATCTTTTAAAACTACATCGCAACTGTATACTTGCAGTTATCATCATTTTTCTATTTGCTAAGTGGTATTGACAACACCTATACTTTTTCGTGAACAAGTTTTTGGCGCCATTGATATATAGCCAAATTCTTTGCGTAAAAATTATTAAACTTATCAGTAGAAAAGTGGCGAACATCCATATCATTGGAGCTAATGCTAGATTGGAGACACATTTGAGGAGTAGTACAATTGGGTACGCACATCTCGAGAAAGAGAACTCAAATGGATTAGCAATTGCATGGGATGCAAATGGACAGTTCCAGCCATGGTTGTCTTGTTATAGCTTAACTTACTGTAGCGGGGGTCATGATAAGCGGCTATGGATGCAACCTACTAAGGAAAATTGGTCGGACCAAATTTCCCAAATTTCAATAGAATGGGATATTTGAATGTTGAGAAAATAGTTGGAATTATGTATTTAATTAAAGATCTTATATTAAATGCATGTACATATACTGATGTCTAAATAATTTCTATCTTATATCTAGGTTGAACAATGAATCCAAACTTAAACCTTCGCTCAATTCTTGATAGTTCCAGCATCCCAAGCCTAATTCACGCTCAGACTGAGACTATTCCATCTCAGGTTGAGTTACTTGAGGTTGACCCATCCTTGGGTCAATTAGCCTACCCTTAGGTACCTGAAAAACATTCCCCCATTTCTTTTGTAAATCCATCACCAAACTCTCCTGTAAATCTTAAACTTCCTTCTTCTGTAAATTCCCCTGTATACACCTCTTCTTCTCCATCTCATTCCCAAGAAAAGACCACCCATTCTTCACCTCCTCCAAACACTCAAACTGCCATTATTCCTTCTCCTGTAAAATCAAAACAAACCCCCACTTCTTCTCAAAATGTACAAAACACATATACGGCTACCCTTTCTTCCAAACCAACCTCTACCCCTCCAATCCCTCTGATTGGAGAAGTTCCTGAAGCTGATAACTCCGCTCAGTAAGGAAAAGCAGTCTAGGAAATTGCTAAGGTAAATTTTACAACCAATGAAGCAATTCCCTCCTGCAAAAGCCAATCCAAGAGGACTTGGCTGATTCAGCCATCTTGGCTCAGATAAGGGAGTTGGCCAGGAAGAAATTCCCAACTCTCTAAAATGATGTTGAGTTGGATGGAGTAGTAGACCATGTGCTACTGTCAAAGTCAAAGGTGAAGCTTCTTGAGTTTGATGAACACTCCAGCATTTCCTTTGAATCGGTGTATTTTGAAGAATTTGAGAAGATTCAAGGGAGTTTGTTTGTTATCTGAAATTATCTTGAAAAGGAAAGTGCTAAGAGCCTGTGGATAAGATGGCATTTATTCTTACCGAGCTGATTGATTATGCATCTCAGCTCAACATTGTTATCTCATCCATCTCCATGTCTATTGTCATTACAAATGCAGTGGTAGGAAAAATGAAGGGTAGCATAGATGCTGCTATGAAATAGCTGAGTAGCTTGAATGCCAGCTTTGCTACTCAAGCTACACAGTTTCACAAGTTTGGCGAGGAGCAAGCCAAAATAAAAACATCAACGGATAATAAAATTCATGAGCTGACCAAGCAGATAGATGTTAACAAAGATTTTGGGCACATCATGTGTAATATGATGGAGAAGATGTCAAAGCTATTAGTCATCTATGAAAAAAAGGTGGATAGATTCATCAAGACTGTTGAAGGTATTGTGAAGAAATCAGACAAATCGGTGCTAAACCTTGATGCGCTTGGAGATAAGCTTGACTCATTATGCAAGCTCATCAATGAGAATACTGATGATTCAGTTAGGAAAGTGCAGAAAGCCCTCCTTGAAGTAATGGGCAAATTATTTCCTAGCCAACTGAGTCTTTAGATCCTGAAAATGGTCTCTCAATGCACAAGAAACTCAATGCCCTTAAGGGTCGTCTTCATGACATGTAGAAGAACATGGATCAATTGGTTACTACTATGATGTATGACTCAAGGGATATCGAGTTCATAACCAAGACTATGAATCATTTTTACCCTCGGATCATTGACATGGAAGTCAAGCTGAATATTGCCATGTCTGTAAATTTCAGAGGTCTCCTGCAGTGCTTTCAATAGTTTGCTTGTCAAGGGTTCGATCAAATCGCTCATCTCACCCAGTGTCACCATTTTCTTCTACATGAACTTAATGATCAAGACATCCTTACGCTAGTAGGGAAGGAGCAGCTAGAGTAAGAGATCTCTCCCACCATTATTTGTAAGCAAGAGGACGTTCAGTCTGCTCTTGACTCCTTTAATCTGTACCTTGAACAAATGGTTAAGGGTCAGATAACAAAGGGGGAGAAAGTAGTTGAAGATGCACAGAGAATGGCATAGCATATAGAGCTTCGCTTTCGCAAAAGCCTCTACATCCTCAACCTCAGCAACAGCAACAGCAGCAAACAGTTCCGTTTAAGCTATCCAAAAGGTGGTGGATCATCTTCTTCTCATCAACCTTTGATACCTGTAGATAGCTTAGAATAGATTTGAACTTGTAATAACACATCTGCGTAACCACTTAGTTTAGGACACTTTTGGTGTACTGACTAAGTTATTTTGTAATGAAAAATTACAAGTTTATGTCTATCAAGTTAAGAGCTTCTTAACTTCATATTTGCTCTTTATCCTTTGCTATTTCTACTTATAAACTATTTGACAAATTAACTAAGACCAATCTCAAAGAGAAAAAAATTCTCAAATTTTAAATAAATTCTTCAAAGTATGGGAGAGTTATGCTAACTAAAGAAAATCCTCTCAATATAGGGGAGTCCACACTGACCTAAGAGTTCACTCAGTATGGGGGAGTCTTACATCATCTATCAGGTATCTCTATATCTATAAACTCTTTATTCAATTAATCTCTTCTACTACCTGGTCTATTATCTATTCCAAAATGAGGGAGATTGCTGAATCCAAGTTAATAGTACTTAGAATGTGTTGGAAATACCAAACTATCTAGGATAGTGAAATTAATTGAGTACTAAGTAGACTTTTAATTAAACAAGTTTACTTGAGTTTGTTTAAGGAAAGACAACTTAGTTTACTAAGTTTTAATTAAAGTATGGCTTAGAGTAAAAAAAGATGAGTGAGGCTAAGTATTACATAGTTTATATGATATAGACTTAGCGAATCTGAGTAGCTTTTATTTAATAAAATCTGAGTTCTTTTAACACTTAGAGAATAAAATGACACATATTCTTTTAACGCTGTTTGTGAGAGATGGAATATACCATTGATGCTTTTTAGGAGAAAAAGCGTTGAAATTAAAGAAGATATTCAAGTAGTCCTCACAACGAAAAGGTGTAAGTACAGAATGTTGGAGATTCTTCGCTAGTGTCTAACGCAAATGGTATCTTCTGACATGCATCGTTTCTCACTGTCTCCATACATCTTTGCAATGTCAGAAACTAGACAAATCACAAGCTTTGATGTTGAATTTCGTACGCCTCTCTATCAAATGGAATTGTTTGAAGTAAACTAGTTTTTGACACATCAAGATTAACAGATTAATCTCGCGCTTCAACGTTCGAATTCTCTGTCTCTAAACATCCTGGAATTTGTTTCAAATGGATAAATTTGAAAGCTATGAAGAGAAAAGAAATTGAAGAACAAGTCAGAATGAAAAGTTTGCAATAGCTACTTCCAAGTCCTTCAAGTATAAATAAAAGACTGAAGGAGACATTCAAACTTGGGGAATTACCTCGAATTTTGAATTTCTTAAAAGCTGAAATACTATCTAATATTCCCAGCATTTAGAAATTCCATTTCAATCATTCTAAAGCAAACGCAAATCGATCCATCGATTTGTAATAGAGAGAATATTAGATTTAACATTGTAAAAGGATTCAACACTTTTTATAAGTTGAGATCCTTAGTTCGTAATCTTTTGATTAAATTTGAGTAACAGTTTAGGAAGGGTATCTAAATTGTTTTTGAGTGGTAGTTAGAAAGGAATGTACTTTCTATAATATCTTCTACCCACTGTAAAGGCTTCTCCGCCTAAGGAATGAAAGAAACACTAGTGGATAAAAGCTCGGAAAGGAATCTGGGGGTAGGCTCGGGGCCGAACCAGGATAAAATCTCATGTGTTGAAGTTTTATCCTTTATCGCTTATCTTTATAGTGTCGTTGCTCATTCATCATTCTCTCTGTTTTATAAGTTTCGCTGAAATAACAAATCTAAGCTGAGTAAAGTACTTAGCACAGATTGAAGATAAACTAAGTCAGTAAAGCTGAGTAGTTTATAGTTTTTAAACCTGCACTCAGCATAAAGTTACTCATCACGCATCTAAAAACTGAACTTGGAAAGAATTTTATAAATCCTAAAAAGAACCAAATAACTGCATTTACCCCCCTCTACTTTGTTATTTAAGCTATCTCAGTCTAACAAATCGAATGTAAATTAATGAGTTTCAAGAATACTTGTAGCTGGGAGGAGTGGTCCTCTAGGGTCGTCACCAAAGAAATAGGTGACTAGGTAGTGTATCCCATTAAAAGATCAGTTAGTTGAAGCCCATAACCCTATAACACCGAATAGGTTCGGATGTCGTGAGACCCCCCCCCTCGAGGTCCTCCAAGTGTATGGAGTAAGGGTGTTGTCCTAATTGCTTATTCTGCATCGTCAAAGTCTAGAGAGAAAAAAATCTAGAGTGATAAGCTCTAGAAAATAAAAAGTGAAAAAGTGATTTGAAATTTCTAGATTGAATCATTTATATATGGAATTCATTATGTATCCTAAAGGTTTTTCAGTGCATTTCAATTTCAACCACCGCATTCGCTCCTCATTTCCCAACCATTGTATCGCCTCGGCACTAAGGGGCAAATTACTTTCGCGCCCCCTCACATGGCCACCGTAACCCCCCTTCCTAGTAGGATTATCTAACCCACTCAATAAAAATAACATTAGCCTCTTTATCTCCATTTTCTTTAAATTCCCACTTATTTAGTCAATTACTTTCCTATTTTATATTTTTATCCATTCACTTCCTATTTATTTCCCAATTCAACCTATTTTCCTCAAAATTTTCTTCGAAATTATAACCACCTAAATCAAAGGAAACTTTTCACCTCAATGCTTGAATCAAGGCAATGGTTCGCACAAGGGGCAGTTCCTCTTCTTCACATGTTTCAGACAAGGCTGAGCTCTCAAGACTTATATCCTTTTTTATTATGTTTTATCTCTTGATTGAAGGGGAAAAATATTTTTCTTTTGCAAAGTAAAACAAAGAGTTAAAACACAAATTCTCCACACTTATAACTTCAAAAATACTCTCTTATTTTGCAGGATGATCCTAAATGGGACATTATGAAAGCAACAAAATATTTTCTCTAGGTTACAATTGGACGCTTTAATCTTGGAAGTCAAGCTTGTCAAAGCTCTTTTTTCAAGGTCAATAGAGATAACCAATATTTCTTGCTAGGTTATAACCGGGCGCTTTAATCCTAGAAGTCAACCTTGTCAAAGTTCCTTCTTCAAGGTCAACGGAGATAACTAATATTTTCTGTAGGTTACAACCAATCACTTTAATTAGCAGTCAACCTCATCAAAGTTCCTTCCTCAAGGTTAATGGGTCAACCAATATTTCCTCTAGGTTACAATCAGGTGCTTAATTCTTGGAAGTTAACCTCATCAAAGTTGCTTCTTTGAGGTCAACTAAGATAACAAAATATCTTGTTAGGTTACATCTATGCACTTTAATCGTAAAAGTCAACCCCGTCAAAGTTTCAAAAGGTGCACTTTCTCACCTCTAGGTCAACTTCGACGTCTCATGCTAGCAAAGGTATGATTTATATCCCTTTCTCTTTTTGTATAACCATCCTAACCTATATCAATAGTGATCATGCAAGGGGCATCCTATGAGCAGTGGATTTTTGGTCCCTCTCACGAAGTAATGAAGAGGAATATTTTTAATTGCTCTCCAATCCAAGCGATCCACAACGGGGTTATGAGATATTCATAAGAGATCTTTGGGCCTTTGAAAACTAAAACCGTCTAAACCAAACCATCGAAAATCATCAAAAGCGTTTGAAACCATCAAAAAATAAATCGAAAACACTCCGAAAAATCCAAAATGTACCAATAATCCACCCCAACTGAACTGGCATAGCACTGATCCTACCAATCAGATTGATCTTGGGCATCGAGCGATACGGGTTTGGTGGTTTACAGATCAAACCGGTACCGACCTTGCACATAATGCAAGGCCGGTTCTTGTTATTTTTTAGCACTTTTTTAGCCATCCTATATCCCATTTTGCCATTAATTTTATCTGTTTATACCTTTTTTAGGACCTCTATATAAGCCAAAGAATTAGGTTTTGTAGAGGACTTTTTTCACTTTTACAAAAACATGGGTAAGAGTTTAGTGAGAGAGAAGACCTTTTTGGGGTCTTAGAGAAAAAGTTAAGGAAATACCACTTCTTTTCATTAATATATTCTCCAAAAATCCTTTTTTTCTTGGGTTTTAAGGGTTAGGGACTAAAATCTAACTCTCAAGTTTCCTTTACCCTTCATCAAATCTACTAATTGGTTCGTAAACCGACTAATAACAACAGCAGAGGGGGGGTGAATGCGTATACTGGGTTACTTTAGGTAGTTTTTCAGTTTAACGATAACTCAGTATGGTTTTTATATTTGTGCTGAGTATGAGTGTTGAGTGCAATATAAAAATGTATAAACTTTTCAGCTGAGCTAGCACAATTTAACTTCAACCTTATACTAAGTACTATTATTCAGTATGAGCTGGATATCAAGCAAATATAAGAGTAAGAGATATGAATGAGCAAGTAGCTGATTAAGCTAATCGCTTAGAGTTAGAGCGAGTACACCTGAGATTTTATCCTGGTTCGGCCCCTAGCCTACCTCTAATCCCCAGATCCCTCTCCGAGATTTAATCCACTAGTGATTCATTCCTTCAATAGGCGGAGTAGCCTTTACAGCGAGTAGACACAATTATAGAAAGTCCCTCCTTTCTAACTACCACTTCCTCAATTTGGGTACCCTTCCCAAACTGACACTTAGATAGAAAAAATTACAAAAAGTCCCTCTGTTCTAATTGCCACTTCCTTAGTTTAGGTAACCTTCCTAAACTGACACTCAAATCTCAAAAGAGAGTTGCGAACTGAATTCAACTTATAAAATGTTGAATCATTACAATGTTATCTCTCAAAGATAATTCTCTCTATTACAAACAGATATATAAATGGTTGTTTGTTGATTGCTTGAGTTTGAATTTCTGGGATGCTAGGATGTTTTACAATGACTTTAACTCTTAAGAAATTCAAGGTGATTCACCATCTTTCAATGTCTGCTCTGGTCTTCTATTTATACTTTGAGGTTCTATAAAAATAGTTGTCGCAGACTTCCTCACTTTTGAACTTGTTTAATATTTCTTATCTTCGTATCTTTCAAATCTTCTCGTTGGAGATAGTTTCTAGGATACTCAAAGGCAGAAATTCGAACGTTGAGGTGAGATAAGCTTCTATGTATGTAAGCTCTTTTATCTTCAAGCAATTCGGTCTTAGAGAGAGAGGTACGTGCGAAGCAATGTGTGATCTTGATTGGTTGGTGTTGCTGACATAGTCTGACACGCGTGGAGACACTAAGGAATGGGGTTGACAAAGGCGCACTCTTCTTGGACTTTTTTGGAAAAGTACCAGATAAGTTTTAGTGGAGTTATGCCAACTTTTGACTTGTGAAGCCCACTATGAATATTTTATTATTTGCTGCATTAGTTGACCTGTAAAGTCACAAATGAATATTCTGTTTCTTCATAGAAACCGTTAGTAGTACAGCTGTCAATATATTCTCAAAGTGTCACAGTAACTACTTTTAATTAATTAAAAGCTTCACTCAGTTCGTGCTGAGTGGTTATTACATTAAATTGCATAATACTCAGCATGGATTCAATCGGTTAAAACTAAACTCAGCTTTTCTTATTCTAAGCCATAACTTAATTAATTACATACAGCAAACTGAGTTGTTTTATCCCAAAACACAAACTCATGTTAAGCTTTATTAATTAAGAGTATACTTAGTACTTAATTAAATTCATTATCTTATATGGTTTGCTATTTCCAAAACATCTCAAGTACTGTTAAGTACTGAGTAACTTGGGTTCAACCCTACTTTTTACCTCACTCTCTTAAAAAAAATCAACCAAAAGAGGCTTTGAGGATCTCTTTCTCGATGTTTCTGACTCCTTAACTCGTAGATTAACTTCGGAGGGGTAAGATTATGAGACTTTGGAGACTCTTAGCTTGTTTTGGTTGTTGTTTCTTTTGCTTTTTCCAAGTTTTGGGCCTGTCCTGGAGATTAGACCAGTACTAGCCCGACCAGTAGGGCGAAAAGCGATAAACAAATAAGTTAAAATGATAAAGTAGTAAATAAGCTTCTAACCAATAGGGGAGGGGTAAATAATAATACATAACCAAGGGTATACAAATGGTCTTAAATACATTTTATGTACAAATTCATTTTTATTTACAAATGTGATACCCAAAGAAAAATAAAACCTAGCATACATTTAACCTAAATTTACATGCATCCACCAAGGTTAGCACAAGATATATCATAAAAATCATGGCACAATTAGTATAAAATACAAGACTTGGTTAGTAGCATAAGTTAGATTAGGATGATCGCGGCTTGATGGATTAAAAGTGGGAAATTGGAGTTTCCCGCGCGCTTTTATTTAGAAAAAAATTGACTTTAAACTTGATTTATTGACTAATTTAATTATTGTTGATTATACATGGCATGAATTAGATCAATTATCAAGGAGAAATGTATTTCCCGTTGTGGGGGCCTAAAATGATATAAAAAAAATATAAGAAACTAGGCAAAAATGGATAAACGGAGATCCTGGCAGGCTTAGATCGGTACCCCCCTGGCTGTCTTGGACCGGCCTCGTCATGAGGCTGGTACCTGCCATACTAGGGTGGTATCGATCCTGTTAACCGAAATAGACCCTTCCTCCAAATGGAAAGGTTTAAGGGTTGTTTTGGAGCCACCAGACCAGTATAGGTTTAGTAAGGCTAGGATTGGCCTGACCACTAGGCTAGTACCGACCCAAGGTCAGTACCGCCGTGCTGGTCAGGTTAGTAATGGTCTGATTGGACAAGTACCAGTCTGAGTTCTAGAACAAACCTTAAACTATAAAAAAAGGTAAAAAAAACACAAGAAAGCATGCCAAGAGTCTCCAAAAGCATAGAATCTTACCCCTCCAATGTGTATATCCGAGTTTGAGAGCCATAAACATCGATAAAAGATCCTCTAAGCCTTTTTTGATTGAATTTTGAAGAAAATAAGGTAAAAAAATAGATTTGGTGAAGGGAAAAGGAAACCCAAGGGTTAGATTTCAGTCTCTAACCCTTTAGAACCCAAGAGCTAGAGGATTTTTGGAGAAAAGATCAAGGAAAAAGAAGTGATGTGGTTTTTTCCCTAACTTTTTCTCGAAAACCCAAAGAAGCAATTTCTCTCTCTAATCTCTTACTCAAAAGGGATAAAAATGAAAAGTCCTCCTCTAAAACTAATTTTTAAGCTTATATAGAGGTCCTAAAAAGGGTAGATATGGATAAAATTAAGGGAAAAATGGGAAACCAAATGGCTAAAAATAGCTAGAACTGGCCTTGCACTGTGTGCAAGGTCGGTATCAGTCAAGTCAAGCAACCGCCAAACCGGTAGCAGCTTGATAACTGGGATCAATTTGACTGGTCAAACCGATATTGCTCCAGTCCTGGGATTGGTCTGATAGGTCGGACACGTGCCGGGCTGATTTGATCGAGGCAGAATTGCGGTATATTTTGGATTTTTTCAGAGTGTTTTTTGTTGGATTTTTCTATAGTTTTGAATGATTTTGATGGTTTTGGATGGTACAGTTTGGACGGTTTTGTTTTTTAATGACCCAAAGATATTTGCTGAATGTCTCATAACCCTGATGCAGATCACTTAAACTGGAGAGCAAGTGGATATATTCCTCTTCATCGCTTCACGAGAGGGACCGAAAATCCCGCACTCACACCCATATAAAGGAGTAGATTTCTAACAGAGGAACTTTGAAGTTTTATCAATTCAAGAACAATATCATTATCATACATCTTCTTACATCACTTTCAAGCCTTAGCAAATCATAAATTCAAATCTTTTGTAATAGAGTTAATCTGAAACAAAGTTCAAAAGCTCAATTCACCTTTCGTTCTAATAGCGTAAACACTTGGTGTGTGTTAAGTAAGTGTGGGGGAGCTTAGATCTTAGTTGAACGGTACTTCTAGCATTGATATTAGCTTAAATCCATATACATTTGCAGGGTACTTGGCTCGCAATTGCCAACGGACCATACATCCATACGATAATAGTGGATGGAATTACTACCCCTAAACTTGAAAGTTCATACAATGATTATGACATGAAGAAATTACAAAGTAACGCAACTGCTATTAACTTTCTTCACTCTACTTTAGATGGTGCAAAGTATAATAAAATTTTAGAATGTGAGAGCGCAAGGTAAATTTGGAAAAAGTTGGAACTAACATATGAAGTTATTGACAAAGTCAAGGAGTCCAAAATCAACCGAAATATGCGGTATTACAAGCTATTTGAGATGGAGGAGAATGAATCTATCTCAAGCATGAATTTCATATTCACCAACATTATAAACGAGCTAAAGAGGCTATGGAAAATGTTCTCAAAAGAAGAACAGGTTAAGAAAATCTACAAATGCTTAACCAAAGAATGGCAGACAAAGAAGATAGTCATTGAAGAAGCCCAAGATCTCACCACTTACAAATATGATGAGCTGATTGGATCCTTGATCACTCATGAGATCTTAATGCAAAGCTTTCAAAAGAAAGATAAAAGCTAAAGTTGAAGGCAAGAAGGCCATCATCCTCAAAGCTGAATCTGGAGATGAGGGAATGTTTGATGATGAGGAGGAAATGGCTATGTTAGCCAAGAAATTCAGAAAGTTCATGAGGAGAAGTGGAAAATTTCCTCAAAAATTCCAAAAGAAAGGAAGCTTTCGACAGAAGCATATTTCCCAAAAGAAAGATTTCTTAAAAGAAAAGTTCAGATCCTTTAAAGATAGACCAAATAATGACCAATCAAAGAATCTCAGCTCCTTCGAATGTTATCAACAGGGACATAGCAAACCAAATTATCCCAAACTAAGGAATAAGAAGGGAAAGAAGGTTATGGTCGCAACATGGAGCGATAGTGAAGATGAAGCATCTCCAGAGTCATCCACTAGCGATGAAGAGACTGCTCAAATATGCTTTATGGCCATAAATGACATGGCACCCATTATTGAATCAGATGGTGACATAGAAAGAATGTCATCCTCAAATAAACCGTTAAGAAGCAACTCTAGCCAAAATGATGAGGTAAAATCTAACTTTAAAATGCCAAATGAAATCATGCAGGTTTTGATGGACATCTTCAAAATGGTCAAGAAAAATCAAAAGCACATCAAAGTCTTTGAAGAAGATATTGAAGACTTTTCCATACTTGATCGAGTCAGGAGAAATATAGTAAATGCCTTACACAAAAGGTGGATAGAGCTTGAAACCAACATAGAAAAACACAAGAAGGAGTTACTTCTAGTATGAGTAAATGTAGCAAAACTCAATAGAAGAGTGATGTTGATTGAAGGACATTTGTTGAGCAAAATAACTCTACCATATGCTAGCAAGCCTCAGATTTAAGTCATGGTTTCAAGGATAAATCACCTTCAGAAGCAAATCTATAGTAGACCTCAACCGCAAAGACAAGTTACAAAGCCAAGTCAAAAAACCCCGTCAAAGATATGACCACTCAAATGAGGGTAGTACATCTCAGAGAAGAGATAATCGTCAAAAGTGTGCATTATATCAAAGACAGACTTCAAACGTGCCAAGAATGAGACAAGCTCCTCAGAAGGAAAGATCACAAGAACCATGTGACTTGTGTCCTCCTGCATAACAACAAATACAATAGAAATTCAACATCCCTTGCAACTTATTTGGATAGAAGAATCATACAATGATAATCTGCATGCATAGAAACAGATATTGTGATGAATATACATGTACTAATTTAGTTTTTAATGCACCCAAACCTAAGGGAAACTAGGTTTGAAGGTTCTAACCCTTTCCTTTTGCAGGTAAGCCTTAGGTCCACAGAAGGTTAAACATTAGGGTACATTGATAGTGGATGTTCAAAGGACATGACAGGAAATGAAGACTCATTCATTTCTCTAAAACGTAAAAGATGTGAGAGTGTGAGCTTTGGAGATAACAAGAAGGGAAAATCATAGGTTAGGGAGCCATTGGAGCTGAAATCAAGATTGATGAAGTCCCTTTGGTATGTGGATTAAAATTCAACCTTCTAAGTATAGCTCAACTCTGAGATCAAGGAAGAAAGGTCATCTTTGATTCAAATAGGTTCTCAATCATAGACTATAAGACAGATTAAACTCTTCTTTATGCCCCTAGAATTAATAATGTTCTTATGATAGATATAAATGACAAAACTAAAAAGATTTATGTCTAGTGTCTAAAGAAGAAAAATCATGACTATGGCATAAAACATTGAGACATGCTAATATGATTCTCTTATTCAAACTAGCCAAACAAAAAACTTGTTGTGTCGAAGTACTATATGTTCAAGTATGAATACAAATTGCATAAGCCAAATATGAAGTTAGTGAAAATGGAAGTTTAGAAAATGAGATTCATTAAGATTTTGTGTGTTTAATTTATGGAGGTAGTAACAAAGATGAGTTTAAGAGCCAACAAAAATAACTACAACAACAATGTTAAACTCATCCACAAAATAAAAAGTATCAGTACGAAATGTTGAGATATCCTCGTTAAAGGTCAAATAAAAAGGGTATCTTTTGACATTCACCGTTTTCCAATATCGACACGCCATCTTCCATCTAAATGCATCCAATCTTAGTTAGCCACGCTGCATCTCGCACGTCTCTCTTAATTGCATTACTTGAAGATAAATGAGTCATTGACAAGAGATAAATTAATGGATTAATCTCACGCTTCAATGTTCGAAATTGTTGTCTCTAAATGTCCACAAATCTGTTTCAAACAGACAAATTTCAAAGGTGTGAAGAGAAGAGATTTTGAAGAAGGAGTCAAGACAAGAAGTTTACAACGGCTACTTCTAGACTTTTACAACTATAAATAGAGCCTGGAGCAGACGTTTACAACTTGGAGTTTGAGCTCGGCTCGGCTTGAAGATTGTCGAGCTTGGAATATTTTAGCTCGGCTCAAGCTCGTGACAAGCTCGACTTGAATTCACGAGCTTACGAGCCTTATTTACACAATTAGCTTATCGATAAATACATGTATTCGCCAAATTAAAAATCTACACATGTAATGTTAGTTTTTTAGTACAATTGAATCAACTAGTTGACCAATATGATCGTAATATTACATCGAATAAGTTGAGCTAGTGCAGAGTGCATGCTTGTTTGAGTTCTATTACAATACTAGAAGACCAAAGGCAGCGCCCTGTGAGCGGGGTTTAAGAACGAAAAATCATATTTTGGACAAAGCTCGTGACTTGTTTCACCGAGAAACAAACAGTCTGGATGTTAAAGTCACGATCGTGACACGCTCTTATTTTTCCAGTATTGCAGTTTCTATTGACGTTTATTAACTGACCGTTATATATATATAGTACTCTTGGTGAAAGAAGGGTGATGATTCATTGGCAAAACACATATCATGATTCATATCATTCACAACAGATCATATGTTCTATATTCCCGATTATCTGATTCTCTGAAAGTGTTCGTCACGACATCAGAAATATCCATATATTCCCCTTATTCCTCAACATGTAAAATACATAATCCAAAACAAAAAGGTTAAACAAAGAAATTAAGTCAATATTTTTTGAGAAATATGGATTTTTGAAGTGGTTGGGTTTTGAACCCAAGACCTTCCATTTTACTTTAAGAGGTGTATCTATTGAGCTACGTTAACTCAATTTTTTTACAAGTGATTGGAATGAAAATAGGTATACACGTATGCATTAAACAATGCACAATTTTAATCTAATAAATAATATTTAAAATTGACTTCAATATTAAACAATGCACAATTTTAATCTAATAAATAGGAATACACGTATGCATTAAACAATGCACAATTTTAATCTAATAAATAATATTTAAAACTGTAATATGCTTGTATCTTATATAAGAAATTTTTTTTAACATGAAGGAGGATCATAGTTTTTGACTTTAAACGTTATACATTTTTTCCATTAAATTTTGGATTCTTGAATACACTATATATCTATAACAAAGAAAATGATAAGAAAAAGTTAAATTGAAAATGAAATATATTTCTTATTCTTTAATATTTTAACATGAATGAGGATCATGGTTTTTGTAACTCAAGAAAAAAATTTGGGCGAGATTCGTAGATTTGAACTATAGGAGAAGAAAAGATGCAACTGTTTGATATTTGTTTGATCTAAAAAAGAATAAAAAAAATGGAAATTAATTATTCTTAGTAAGTAATAGAGACATTTGCGTTGTTAACATGTGATGAAATGGAAATTGCTTCAAATGATTTAAAGATCAAATGAAATTACATCGGTTGATAACAAAAATTGGATATCATTTCTAATTTATAAAAGAATCAGATATCTATTTAGCTTGTAAAAAGTAAATCATTTAATCTTGAATGTCACGTGTTAAAATTTTGTTGGCTTAAATTTTCAAAAATATCATTTTGTAATTTTTCTTTCTCCAACTAAAAGTTGACACATGACATTGAGGGGTTAAACTAATGCAAATTGATTGAAATTTTTGAAAGTTCAAAGTTCCATCCAATTATATAAAAAGTTAAGGGTGATTGTATTTGGATATATCTCAATATTACTCCCTCTGTCTACTAAATATTGTCGTTTTAACTAATTCACAGTTTTTAAGATAACAACTAATCAAATGAGATGATTTACTAGTTTACACTTTCATAAATGTCCTATTCAATTTTCATGACTATAAATTTGTTCAATAAAAACAATTTAACCTATAGTCTTCTCTTGTTATTGGAGATTAGAATATTATTATCTTGGAAGTTGAATAAATTAATAAGGGTAGGAATGGAAAACTTGGAAAAAAAAATCTTAAAAATATAAAACGATAATATAAAAAGGACAAATAAATCCTTTTAAAATGACTATATTCAGTGAATGAAGGGAGTAACATGCAGGTAGATTTGCAATTTAGCCCGATAAAAAAAAATAAAAGAACCAAAACTATTAATACAACGTCATATATTAAAGCACACTTTTCCATTTTTATTTATTGAATATATTTATATAATTTTTAATAAAAGTTGGAACTGGGAAGACTTCATCCAATGGCAATGCAATGTCACTCACAGCTACTCTATTGCATTGGAACTCAACAAACAATATAATGACAAAGTTGAATAGCTTTTTTAATTGGTCATTTTCATCTTTGTTACCGTTGTGTACGTAGAATAGGGAAGAGGGAAGGGCAGTGAAGACTAGAGAGAGAGCTTGTTAACTATACAGTTGTAATGAATAGTGATTAAAGACTAAAATTATCAATATTCATAAAAAAAAAAAACTAAATATATCAATATATGTCACCTAAATAGAACTAAAGTGCAAGTGAATCAGTGTAGCTTTCTTCAATTCCATTTCAAGCCAAAAATTTCAAAATTTGACCAAGTTAAAATACTACTTAAATTCCCATAAAACACTACATAAATAAAAATGAATTTTTTATGTAATTAACAATTAATCATAAATTAAATTTATCAAAATTGGAAAAAGGTCATTGTTTGCATTATTTGTTGGTCCGTAAACCGACTAATAACAACAGCAGAGGGGGGTGAATGCGCGTATACTGGGTTATTATAGATTATTTTTGTTTTAATGCTAACTCAGTATGGTTTTTTATATGCGTGCTGAGTATGCTTGCTGAGTGCAATATAAAAACTTATAAACTGTTCAGCTCAGCTGGCACAGTTTATCTTCAACTCTATACTGAGTACTATTACTCAGTACTTGCTAGATATCAAGCAAATGAAATAGTATGAGAAATGAATGAGCAAGAAGCTGATTAAGCTAATCGCTTAGAGTTAGAACATTTACACCTAAGATTTTATCCTGGTTCAGCTTCTGCCTAATCCAGTCCCCGGATTCCTCTCCGAGCTTTAATCCACTAGTGATTCGTTCCTTCAATAGGCGGAGCGGCCTTTACAGCGGGTAGACACAATTACAGAAAGTCCCTCCTTTCAAACTACCACTTCCTCCGTTTGGGTACCCTTCCCAAATAGACACTTGGACAGAAACAATTACAGAAAGTTCCTCCTTTCTAATTGCCACTTCCTCCGTTTAGGTAACCTTCCTAAACAGACACTCAAATCTCAACAGAGAATAGCGAACTGAATTCAACTTATAAAATGTTGAATCCTTACAATGTAATTTCTCAATGCTACTTCTCTCTATTACAAACAGATATCAAAATGGTTGTTTTCAGATTTCTTGATTTAGAATTTCTGTGAAAGCTAGAATAATTTGCAGTAACTTTGGCTCTTAAGGAAATTTAAGGTGATTCACCGTCTTTCAACGTCTGCTTCAGTCTTCTATTTATAGTTTAAAGTTCTGTGAAGTAGCCATTGCAGACTTCTCTTCTTTTGTAGTTCTTTAATATTTCTTCCCTTCACGTCTTTCAAATCTTCCCGTTGAAGATAGTTTCTGGGACGTTTCAGAGGCAGAAATCCGAACGTTGTGAAGAGTTAAGCTTCTGTGTACGTAAGCTCTTTTGTCTTCAAGCAATTCTGTCTTGGAGAGAAGGACGTGTGCGATGCAACGAGCAATCTTGATTGGTTGGTGTTCCTGACATAATCTGACACGCGCGGAGACACTAAGGAATGGGGTTGACAGAGGTGCACTTCTTCTTGGACTTTTGTGAAAAAGTTGAAGACAAGACTTAGTGGAGTTGGATTACATTTTTCTTGTGTGAGCCACTATGAATATTCTATTATTTGTTGCATTAGTTGACCTGCAAAATCATAAATGAATATTCTGTTTCTTCACAGAAATCGTTAGTAGTACAGCTGTCAATATATCCTCACAGTGTCATATTATAATGCCTTTAAATAAATAAAATCTACACTCAGTTCTTGCTGAGTTATTATTCATTAAACTGCATAGTACTCAACACGGGTTCAACCAGTTAAAACTGAACTCACCTTTTCTTATTCTAAGCCGTAACTTAATTAATTACCGTCAGCAAACTGAGTTGTTTTATCCCAGAACACAAACTCACGTTTAGCTTCATTAATTAAGAGTATACTTAGTACCTAATTAAATTCATTATCTTATATGGTTTGCTATTTCCAAAACATCTCAAGTACTGTTAGATACTGAGTAACTTAGGTTCAACATTATTTTATCTGTTTTATCAAATTCAAAATACCTTCTATCTAATTTATCTTACTCCCTCTGATTCCTAATATTTGTCATTTTAGACATTTTACTTTGGTTCCTAATATTTGTCATTTTAAAGTATCAATGCATTTTTTAACAAGATTTTCCAAATTTACCCTTGCATTAATTAGGAAAGAGATTAAGTATAAATTAATTTATATGATGATAATTAAGAAGAAAGAGAATTTCATTATCAGGTAAGAGGGATAAATTAGTCATTTTAATAATGCATTTAATGTCTTATTGATTTTGATGAAAATTCTAGAATGACAAATATTAAGAACCAGAGGGACTAACATTTAATTATAAATAATGAAGTTGGTATTATGTAATTATTTACATAATAAAAAATATATTGTTTTTATATACCTACAATCATTTATATCTTAGCAATTTGATTTTGTTATAAACATGAATATTGAAAATGTTGATTTTCGAATCCAAAACTTTCCACCTTCATTTTGAAAGGTGAATTATTTGAACTACACTCAACTAGTATTTTGCTAATTAATTTTAAAACCAGTGTTTACATGTAATGGAGTTGTTTTTTTAAAACTAATTTGATCGAATTGTTCATTGAATTTAATTGAATTAAATTGCAATATACTACCACCCTTTTTCAATAAGTGTCCTTTTATGGTCTTTGAATTTTTTTTTTAAATAAGTGTCGTTTTAAGATTCCAATGCACATTTTGTCCATTTTACCCTTATTTAATGTATATTGAAAATGATAAAAAGATTAAAGTATGTAATCAACTTTCAAATCAACAAAAATTATAGGTGTAAATAATTATTTTTATTTTCCTAATTAATGTGATATTGGTATTAATAAACAATCTTAAAATGATACTTATTTAAAAAGGATGGATGATGTATTTTCAATTTATCAATCTGTAATTTTGTTTGTATAACATGTAGCAAACTTTTCGCCTGCCCAACCAAAAAATCCAGCTTACAGTGGGAAACTTTTTATTTTTGAAAATTACAATGGGAAACATAATATTGAATACGGTAAAACTAATAAAGTGGTCAACCTTGAGTCAATATTGCTTGTAGACTAACTATCGATATGAAAATCACATAAAAAGATAAACTACAAACTACAATATGACTAACAATGTCAGTCAGCTAAAATAGTTAATGAGTAAAATAAGATCTCAACGGTAAGAATCCAAAACCATTTAACAATGGTCAACAGTCGTTGAGTTCTTTTTCAGACACCTTCTCTTCTCCTCTTCTCTACAATCTTTTCCTTTTCTCTCTCCGCAAAATAGAATGAAAAACACCCTCTTTCAGTGCTCTGTGATAAAAAAATTTGCAGAATGGCAAAATTTCCTCTTCGAGACGGATTCTGGAGATATGGGTGACGTAGCGTGTGATTATGAGAGGTAATGTTTGCTCACTCTTTATCTTATATACACTGAAGCAATTTGCTCCATAGACCTCCAT
>CATIWQ010580712.1:0-15760 GCA_949673415.1 Euphorbia schlechtendalii
GAAATATATTTTTACAAATTATGAATTATTAATTTATATGTCAAATGGGACCTATATGAATTTATTTTTTCGTATTATCTTATAAATTTAGCGAATTATTAATTTACCACGTTGGTCCCGACTAGGGACCGGAGAAAATTATTATTTTAACGAGATTATTAATTTATCGAGTATTAATTTAATAAGGTTCTACTGTATAATTTTTCAACCTTTTAATTTGTTAAATTATAAAAATAATGTAATAATTAAATACATCACGTTGTCTTATGTTTAAGCATGATGGACACAAAATTGTACAATGCGAGCCACGGTAAATCTAGACTCGTACGTTTACTATATTTTATGTGCTGAGCATTGTGAATGATGAAAATTTTTATCAAGAGACTCACTCACTTCGGTCATATATGTAATCAAGATCAGATTCGTATGTAGTAGGGCAAAATTCTGAAGAATTATATATGCAACCAAAAAAATTTGGAATACAACGATCCCTTGATAACACATGATTTAAGTGATTAAAGATAAATAAATTTTATAATGCAATGTATTCCATATTTTAATTCATTGATATATAACCAACATTCTTTTTTGGAAGAACCAACATTCTTAAAAGTGTTGTGCTGTTTACTAATTGAATAAGTGAATAGATCAATGTTATCGATATTAAACCTGATCACTCGGTTCTACCAGTAAAATCATGTACTATTGATGATTCCAGTACAATTCACTAAAAATACTAGTATATAAAAAGTATGATTATAACATATTCAAATTATGAAAATTGATACAATAATAATCTAAAATATAAACATAAGTGCAATGGTATAAAATGAAATAAAATAATATTGTATACTTATAATATAAATATATGGATTTTAATTTATTTTTATATATTAATTATTTTTTATAAAATTAATTATCTGATATAACTAAAGGTTATACAACTGGTCGTATAGATAATACAGCGTATTAGTAGATTCATCGATTAATGTTTAGTACGGTTATATAACAGTTGAAAAAGATTCAATAGAGTGGAAAATACATCATTGCTACTGGTTATAGCTAGACATCTTTGTTAGCTGAGTTGGATAGGGCTTGGACCGGACTTGGTTGGGTTTTTTACTAAAACCACCAACCCAAACCCCGACTTAACCCCATACTTTAGATTTTAGGGCTCGGCAGGGCTTACGAAGTCATTCTCAAGCTCGATCCAAGCCCATCACTATTTTTCATTTTAAATTTTTATTATATTAAATGAAAAAAATATACATGTCAAATTTTTTTCATCTAATTGCATTATCTATTAAAATTCTTTAATATTTAATTTAGTTTATGTCTAAGTTAAATATAAAACTATAATATATAAAAAATCTTAAACAGTTTTTAAAAATAACATATAAATATATAATAAATAAAATTATAACTTGCCGGTCGGGGTTGAGCCGAGTTGTGAAATTTACATAAAGATCAAGTACGGTCCATAAAACTTCAAGCTTTGACGGAGTCAGACTCGAACCAGACTTAGTGAAAATACGAATGTCCAAACTCGGTACATGAGAACGGGCTCATCGGGTCGATCAAGTGATCAAGTGAACATGTCTGGTTATCATTAGCTATTATTGTTCTTAATAAAATAATTTTGATTCATCCATTATCAAACTATCATCGTTGAGTATCAATGATATGTATTACAAGGGTTTTATTTATTATTTAGTTTTGGCTAAATGCATCTTAACCACCCTAAAATTGGTACCAAAAACTTTCAAAAATTTCTGTCAAACTCCTGAACTTGGTAAAAGTGCATCTGTTTACTCCTAAAATTGGTAAAGATGTATAATTTTATCCTTTGAGTGCTATATGTCAGCTTTTGATTGGTAAGAAAAAAACATATTTGAAAAGTTAAACCAAACAGAACTTGACACGTGATATTCAATGGGTAAACAGATACACTTTTATCAAATTTAAGGAGTAAATTAATACACTTCTACTAAATTCAGGGAACTGAGAAAAATTTTTAAAAATTCATGGGACAATATATATTTTATGCCAAGTTTACGAAGATAAAATGCATTTGATCTTTAATTTTACTAATAATTTGTATCTAATTAATTTTTTTATTATTATTTGTATTAGTAATAGTTTTTTTTTTTTTCAACGAAGGACAAATGGTTCAGTCAACCAAAAGGCAGCATAGAAGTGAGTGTGGGAAACCCAAAAGGCAGGTTTTTTTAGTGTACACCCTTTTCCCTCTCTCCCTCCTCCGGCGTACCTTCAGAATTGGAAACACAATCAGCTTTATTTTATTCTCTCGCCTCTCAATCATCCGCGTCTCTTTCCTTCTTTCACGTTTTCAACCAAAATTTTGTTTACTAGGTATGTTTCTCTTTAAATTATGCTGTTTCATACAGTTCAATGCTGCATGCGGAGAACATGAGAACTAGGGCTCAGGAGATGGTTTTCTTTCGAAATCAGTATACCCCTGCTCATGGGGTTTTGTTTTTTCCTAATCGATATTTTGTTATTTGTCATCGGAACTGTTCTTTCTGCATTTTACAACAATTTTTTTGTCTCCTTTTGTGAAATTTTCTTAGGGGTGAGATAAATGCTTTGATCTTCTGTTTTATCGGTGAGAATTTGGAAGAGACTTAGAACTGTGGCAATCTGTTTGAAATTTTTTAACAGGTGAAAATGGCAAAGAAAAAGGAAATCTCTAGTTTCTCTGATGAGGTTGATACTGATGGTTTAGGGCACGACGCGAGGATGGCTCGACGATTGAAGAGAACACTTGTTATGAAAGAGGAAATGAGAAAGAAAAGGAAAAGCTCTAGTTTCTCGAATGTAGTTGATATTGATGGTGAAGCGGATTTAGAGTGTGATTTGAGGTTGACTCGGCGATTGAAGCGAAATCTTGCTTCAAACATAGACACCAACCTCAAATCTTCTAGTAATAATAGCTTCAAGGGAGGTAAAGGTAATGGGGCCTCACAAGATTTCCAGGAAGTCAATTTTGGCATTCATGATGATGATGATGATGATGTGGATGCTGATTACAAGCAATATCTGGATAGTTTATGTTCCATGTTAGCAGGTGATGATGATGATGGCGGCGGCTACGAAAGCGCTCTGTTAAAGATTGATCCTTTGAATATTGATTCAGGTACTAACCATAAGAGAAACCTGGAAAGCAACAACATTGTAGCTGGGGGTAATGGAGGAGAGATATTGGATGCCAGCTATTACCGTAGCTATTTAGATATTCTAGGTCTAGAAGATGAGAATGCTTGCTTTCTTGATAGAGGGCATGATGTTGATGCTGTTATTGGATTCACAGAAAAGGATAATAATAATAGTGAAAAGGGTTCAGTCGGAGAAAAATTTGTGAACTGTGATTTTTCCGATGCTCAAAATTTTAGAAAGAGGAAGAGAAATTCTGATTGCATGGTTAGTGTCCCGATTGCAATTGATGCTGAATCAATGGAGAATGCTACTTTCAGCAACACCT
Source organism: Euphorbia schlechtendalii (assembly GCA_949673415.1). Lineage (NCBI taxonomy): Eukaryota > Viridiplantae > Streptophyta > Magnoliopsida > Malpighiales > Euphorbiaceae > Euphorbia > Euphorbia schlechtendalii. The sequence goes on from CATIWQ010580712.1 coordinate 3,503, forward strand.
CCGAAGGTAGTGGTAATGTTGATCGATCTGGGAATGATGATGCTTGTCAAAATGATGATTCAGCTTACATTGATCCTGCATATGATTTTGTACTGAAGAATATGAGCGATACTTCCATCAAGTTTTTGGACGAGGAAGGGTCTTTGCCAAACCAGCCCACGAACAAAAATACCAGTCCAAGCAATGCTTTGGATGATAATGATAATGATAATAATAATATTAATAATGCTTATGATCCTGACTATGATTTTTTCATGAAGAATGTGAGACGGGATGGGACATCATTTGTCCTCGAGATTCCCGTGCTTGACGGGATTTCTCAAGTTGTAAGGTACGAACTAGGTGAGGGCTCTCTAGTTGAAAATACTGATACAACGAGGTCTAGTCAAGACGAGTTAGCTGAACCTGACTTAATGGATGAAGCTTATTGTGGGTTCTTAAAGTCTCTAAAAAGTGAGAAGGGGCTTGTTATATTTTCGCCTGAATGTGGTCCACAGGTGGTTTATGATGAAGTTGAGGAAAGTACATCTGATTCAGATGTCGTTATTTTGGAAACTAATCCATTTGTTCAAACTTATGATATACCTTCGGTGAGTAACAGCCCCTATGTTTTTTTAGATCTGAAATGATTGGTTATGTGCTTTGATGGCTGAAATTTGATTTTTTGTTCATGTTTATTCATATTTAGGATGACGAAGAAGTGTGTAATAAAGGTTGGTTCAGGGAGAATGATCGTTGGTTCAGGGAAAAGGTTATGGCAATCCTCAAGAAGCCTTTTGATAAGGAAGAGTATGAAAGACTTTTGCACGATGCGAAAGCCCATAAACCAGTGATTGAAGAGAGAGACTTGCGCGGTGGACGATGTAGACGGCGCGAAGCAAATAAAACTGGAAAATCGTATCTTGATGTGCATAAGGGTAATTTTTGCTTTTTACACTTATGTTCCTTGCATTTTGAGATCACTTGATTATAAAGTGTTTGTTTCACAATTTTGATGTTCATTGAAACTTTGTGTGATTGTAGATCTTATGAGAGAGATCGATTTAGCTCGGTCTTCCGAGCCAAAAATATTGAATCTCTTGCGCGGATTCTTCTTTTGGTTGCAGGTACATATAACTCTTAAACCTCATAGATAATTCTTCCTCTCATATGCTGTATTAACGAATTCTAACCAAGTACAAATAAATTTACAATCTTTGCGTATACGCTACTGATAAAACGTAGGAATGAGAGTTTGTGATGTGCTTTTTGGTGCTAATTCGATGCAGAATGCACCACACGAAGTTTTTAAACCTTGGAAAGACGAACAATGTTTGAAAGTGTTGCCGCCTCTTGAAGTTGCATCTCGCTACAGGAACTGACTGAAGAACGTAAAATATGAGCTAGCTTTTGAGAATATTTTGGTACATAGAAGATGGCTGTAGATCAGTCGCAGGATGAATAGCTGAAGGTAACATTTTGGATGTTTTTGAGTGACTACACAACCCTATGTAGGTACTAATTGGTTGTGTTGTAAACTTATCGAAGCTGTACTGAAGTTTGATTGGCTGGCATTCGTATTATATTAAATTTCTCCGCCATATAATAGTTCTCTCATGTATGGTTCTCATTCTATTAACCAACTAATTTTGTGGATAAGAATCATAGAATACACTGTTTAGGTTCCTTTTTAACCTGAAAAGTAAACATAAGAAACTCTAATTTGAACGTTACTAAATTTTACAACTTTGATTAGTATATTAGTCAATGGAATCTACTAACGAAACTCCTATTAGCAGACTGTTGAGTGAGCTCTTAAAAAACATTAATACATTTTTTTGTTAAATATGTGATATATCTTTGGAGGGTTCATCTTTGAATAAATATTGACATTTTATAACTTCATTGTTGTAACCCATTTAGCAATATAATATATATAAATTCATATTGTAGGAGTAAAAGAAATCAGTAGGAACTCAAATGCAAATAACTCATTTTCATAACATACAGTGCCTTAATGCGCATCTTTTCATTAATTTTCTAACTTGTTACAATGTTCACAAGAACCACAGCTATGTGGTGATAGCCTACAAACTGTAAACCAAACACAATGTCTTTTATCCAGCACAAAATAATATAAAGTAACCTAGATCAAGATCCTTTCATCCCAACCTAGGATGTATTCTAACCGTATTTTATCCAAGTGTATGCTCGATTTACCTTGACTTCTGCATGAGGCAACCGTATGTGTACTTGTTCCCTTGCATGTACCGTGAAAGCATACCTTGTTATGCCATCACCCATTCATTATACGAATTGGTTTGATTAAATAATCGAGACCAACCAATTCCAAGTCCATGGGATCACTATCACTAATGTACATTTCCTCGTCTACTGGATCACCAGCTTCTTCACTAAAATCGAGGCTGATATAATCAGCTAAGTTTCCTTCCAAGGAAACAATATTATCTTGAAGTGGGCGATTTCTGGTAAATGTAGTTCCAGGTTCAGATATGTTATTCTGCATTGAACCAAAATACCGACCTTGGCTATTGTTATTCTTCTTCTTGTTGTCTCGCAATGGCGTGGTTTTCTTTGTCTTGGTTCTGGTTTTGGGGTGGTGAAGCTTGCATTTGGAGCCTTGAGGACAGGATCCTGTTGCTTCGTAAGCTGGGCAGACGTAGCTGTGCTTCTTCCGACACTGTATAGCAGAGTCATTGAATTTTACACACCAAGCATTTTGTGAGGTCGTGTGCATATGAAGGGGAAATATTGTCATCACCCATCATATATAACTTGCAACTTTTTCTTTTCCAAATAAATATGAAGTGTGAGCATTCAACATTCTAAAACAGTCATTTGCATAATAGTAGCACTACCATACCAGAGCTAAAAACTGCTTTGGCTAGTTAAGAACTTGTCAGCTATAAATGAGGTGAGCATTTCACAAATCAAGGTAAATAAAACATTAAAAAATCTTGACTAAGCTTTCAGAACAGGGGCTTTAACAGGGAAAAACGTGTTATCGGATTTGAAGCACAATCAGATTATGCAACTGCTAAACTGGGTATTTGAACAGAGTAGAGCACTAACTGCCATGAACACCGGGTTTACAAAAAGGGAAGATGCTTAACGTTGTTTGGAATGAATAAAAAAGGAAAACACGTGAGAAACCAGAACAAGAAATGGTCAAATATGCTTGCTTGAATTTAGGCTACTATAGAGCTGGCAAAACAAGGGAAGTTTTCTCCTAACATTGTTTTTGCTAAGAGATACAATTGTGCTAGGAGCCACATGGGTAAGGCTTCGGTTAGAAAATGCAAGTTTGAAGAGATAAAAAACCAGTACCAAAACAACCGAATCCCAATCATCTACACCAATTATATAGCTGGGAAGACAAGGGAGACGTTCTAGATAAAACATGCAAGATAAGAGAACATATATTGATAGCCAGAGACCTGGAGGTTAAATGTTTGGCATCACTAAACCTAATCTACTATTAAGGAGATAAGATAACAGAAGTTACACAGTATCTGGTTGATCAAATTTAGATCAATAAAGCGGGAATAATTAAGGAAAATTTAAAAAATAATACTGTAATATAACCCAGAATCCAAAGCTCAACATTAAGTAATACCAACCATACCTCATCGCCATCAACACAATATCCCCTCAAAAACCCTTCACAAGTAGATGCATTTGGATTGACATGTACATGCCTGTAGGGACACTGTTCATTGCTGCAGATACCTGCATAAAGAAAAAAAAATGTCACAATCCGCTAACTGTCAGTACATTTAACAGGGATATATATACCATCACCACCTTGCAAGAAGAAAGAACAGTCCGGCATTCTTTCTGGAATGACCTGCGAATTGATATCACAAGGAGAATGTCAAAAATACAACAAATCTGTTAACCTTATCAAACCAAGAACATTAATATATATTAGGTACATGAACCTTGTGAGTTAACTTGCAGTCATCATTAGAACATAAACCGTTTAGAAACTTTGTGCAGACTGCAATTTTGGAGGAATCATGAATGTAATGGCATTTTCCATCATCTTTGTTGCACTTTCCAAATCTAGTGTAAAACTGACAGTACTTCCGCTTTCTAGCCAATCGGGATCTAGCAGTGTGCAAACTCCAACGAACTTTCTCACTTGCTAAAATGCGAGTTCTTCTCTTTGGATCTCTAACAAGTTGATTGCCATTGCCAATGCGGACATATCTGCCGATGGTAGAAATCATTAAAACTTGACAAGTCAACACACAAATCACAGCGACATATCTTAGGCATTTTTATACTTCAATTATAACAATTTGCATGCTAAGTGAAACCAAATCAACTATCAAATTAAGGCATCATTAACCATGGAAGTTTGGACATACTCATCTTTGCCAATTACCAATCTCCTTGGAACATAAGATATCTTGGCATCCTTTTCAGTTTGAGAAGCTGCAGGGTATAGTGAGTCATCATCTACATGGAACATGAGTTTGCCAAACCAAATGAGTGTTATTATAGAGAGTAAACAACAATAACATGAGTAAGATGATAACCCCAGTTGAAACAACTTCACAAAATACAGCCACCTTCTCTAATTCCAAACAAAATTAGTCATCTAATTTGCACTTCAGCAAAACACTTAGGCAAGTTGCTTTAACATATTGCAGTCCTAATTATTAAAACGAAGCTTCTCCTCAAAACATGTTCTATGGGTAAGGCTGGAGATACGTGAGAGTTGCAAGTTGTTCCAAAAATCTTAATATTATTTATTTCTCATCAAATTTGAATTAGTAGATAAATTTTGATTAGATTAAAAAGAGAGGGAGGAAACAACAGGGTCTGAACTCGGAACCGCACACCTTCTCTTTGCAATTCAGGGCAGTAGATAAACTAGACTCTTTAGGGACAAAGGTAGTAGCACAATGGCAAGGCCATCAGGGTTGTTTCTGTCTGACACTAAGTTGTTGCAAATAATGTATTTAATACTGCAACTTATCACTAAACTAATATCCTGAAATCTTAAGCTTAATATGGGAGAACAAATAACATGTTACCCCCCCCCCCCCCCCCCAACATTTACAAGGAATACAGAAACAGGAATGACCAGAAATTTAAAACAGCCATAATTGACAAATTTAAGTTTATTATACGAAAAGAAGAGCTGTATCTACAGATTCCACTGCTCACTGGAAACACAAAACAGGAAAAAAAATCTTGGCTGATGTAAATATACGAGAGCTTGCAATCGTCAGATTTTGCAGGTTCTAAAACCATCAATAGCCAAAGATCGACGTATTAAAGAACTTATTATCACAAACACATATATGGTCTATATAACTTCAGATTCAAACAAGATAGGTAAATGGATGACCTGAAACCCTCTGTAGGGTTCGCCTAGAAGGATCCATTTTATAGCAAACAGAACCAATACGAAATATCCGCCCTCCTGCAAAAGATGAGCAATAACATGGCGTATAAGAATTTAAAAGATAATGAACATACTATAGACACTGCCTACCCGTGTGAAGCTTTATGTTATGAACTGCTTTACGAGAGCTACTGTTTTTAGTCCCAGAAATTAAGCGTGATGCAACACCTTGTTCTCTTTTCTTCCTCTCTGCCTCAGCAACTGCCAAGGTAGCTGCCTGTATGTACACAAATAGGAACCAAACAGCGAAATGAGTTTCCTGATTCCAAATGAAAACACCGAAATTGAACTCTGCAAAATTAGTTTCTCTTTCCAACTGACCTCATTCACTTTCTTTGACTGCCTTTCAATGGATTTTGACCATTTTAAACTAGATCCACTAACACTTAACACCTTGGATTTTCTTAGCGAAAATCCATGTTTTGACCTTGTGTACACAGTGTCCCTTTTTCTTGAGAGTAGTAATTTCCTGCTGAAAGAAAAGAACTAGCCAACATTTAATACAAAGAACACAGCAAACTTAAAAAGACAAACATTAGTTATACCTCATTGTAGATGCGGAACTAATAATACAACTGGTAGCCACACTTGGCACAGAATTTTTCAAATATGTTGCTCTTTTCCAAGGAAACAAGTGGGGCCAGATCTTTTGGCGATGCACTAAATTACCATTACCATTAGATAACTGAGAACTACGTAGTGTCCAAACCAAAGAGAGCTTTGAAGGTTTACGTGTCTTTGTCAGAACTGCATATAAAATCAAATTTTAAGAGATTTTCTCTTCAATGCCAAAGCAGACAAACTTATGCAACAATGATTATAGATTCATCAACTGGACTAAGTAATGACTTCGACTATGTCCATGGCCATAAAAAAACTGAAGTTGCAGAAAGCTAACAAGAAAAAGCTGTAAGTATAACCATATAAAAGTTGACATTAACATATACTCTTTGTTCATGCTCAGTCCATCAAATTTACCATTATAACCAAAATCCAGCTGACGTATTTATTTTTGGTTGCCAGAATATAATTATAATTACAGCAGCAAGAGTTATAAAAGAACATACATGGATGTTAAAACAAAGACAGTAGACAAGTATATGCAATTTCTTACGTGAACCGGAGAAATATAAGATATTTAAAGCAGGCATTTGTTTATACAGCTCACACTTAAATCTAAGGTAATACAACTTGGAGGGGCAGCAATATTAAGCCAGAAAAATATACATTCACTTTCACAATAAGTATGCTCTAGATGTTTTCATGGCTTAAACTAAAATAACTATTAATTACGTCCATCTCTTATATAATCAAGTTCTGAGTGTGGCAAGACCTAAAAAGAGAATATTGAAGTCAACAACTAAATAGCTACTCAAGAGGATACAATATTTTCAAAAAAAAAAAGGTTTGTGCAAACATACCATTACGGTACTGTCTTTTAGAGAAACTTTTGCTGGAAGCACTGTTACATAGAGCTTGTTCATTAGAATTTACACTTCCATCAGGAAAGTTGGCCATCAGCTTGACTTGACCTTCCAGAGAAGTCCTAATAAGCTGATGTTTCCTTCTCTTGTAATAGCCATCAGAGGATGCAGCTGACGTGTTAATGGAGTTGTTCATTGATAAATGAGGATTCGAAGTTGCGATCAGCTGATTTGACTTTCGTTTAACATATGTTATACTGTTGGCATTTGATGACATCATATTCCTGTCATTTAGATCATTATGGCCATCAAAATTGTTAATTTGGCCAATTTCTCTTGTTGGATTTTCTAAACCTTTTATCGCATCTTCAGAAGACTTTACCACATCATTACTTTCAGCAACAACTATAACACCTGATGAAGATTCAGCAGCAATATTATTTACAGACTCAACTGCCAGCGAAGCCATACAGTCACCCAAAGAACCAGAACTGTGATTAGGCTTAGCAGTGGGTAATGGTGGTGTTCTTGGCATCTCAAAAGAAACACCCACTGTTTTTCTCCCAAATTGTGATGGCTCAGCAGCAAAAGTTCCATTGTTCATACCAGTGTTTTTCTTGGCTTCGTCTGTACCCAAAGAGTCTGAGTTATGCAAACCCGAGGACTGTGCAGCAGAAGCAGGATTTCTAACAAGACTGTTACCCTTGCGAATGTAAGATGTACTCTGGAACTTTGAAACATTACTAGACAACTGCCTTTGTTTAGGAACTATGGTGGAAGTAACCTTGTTTCCTGGTGAAGCCAAAGCAGTAACATCATGATTTCGATGCCAAATCCGGGGTTTCGAAGGAGGGGTTGAAGAGGCCGCTTTTTTGGAAGTAGCAAAAGCTAGAGATGAGCTACTTGAAATCCTAGAATCAGCTTGTGCAGGCTGATTCTTCCTCCCATTTATTTCTCGTGCGGCATTCGGATTTAGTGAACCATTCTTATAATCCACTGGTGCTGAAGTTCCTATCTTCACGCTACATGGGTGAGCCTTATCTACTGCATGGTCTGAGATTATACTAATGTCAGCATTTAGTGGATCAGAAGTTAGAGGAGGCATAATAGAACAGCCTTGAACTGCAGGCTGCCCAAGGATTTCATCAACCATACCAACTTTTTCAATTGAAATTTGGCCGTCTAATGTGCTTGGAATATCAGGCGACGTGTCTATGTAATCTGTATTTATTAACGTACCAGGAATAAGCCCTAAAACTTCAATACTAGAGTTGGCAACTGAAACTCCATTACCATCTATTGGTGATGACAAATATTCTGACTCGGAAGATGAATGATTCTTCACATGTTGACATCTCTCATTCTCCACATTTGCAGCCAGCAATTTTTCATCTGATTTCAAAGACTGTGTTTCTGATGGAACTTCACATTGACCAGTCACTAGGTCAAAAACAAGTTTCCCTTCAGCATCATCTACATCCATTTTTTCTCCCTCAGCACTTTCTAAACAAATAGAGTTTATCTGATGAGAATTTCCTTCCAAATCTGCGATTACATCCTCAATCTGCTCAGCTTCCAATCCAGGTGAATCAGAGGATTGTACTTTCAAAATAGCTAGTTCGTCAGTAGTTGAACACAAATGAACACTCCTCAAATCGTCATTATCAAAGGAATCTCTAATTGAGTCCACAGTACTACGACATTCTCCTCCAGAACAATTGGGCAGTGATGCAATGTGATCCCTTTGTGGAGGTAGGAAATCAGATATAATCAAAGGATTCATGGCAGCCTCTCTGGCTTCAGCATCTTGTCCAGCCCGACTACCATCAAAACTCAAAGGAGGTTCCGTACTTGATACAGGTATATTAGAAATTATTGGTCTCTCATTCTCATCAGATGCTATCATACAAGACAATTTCAGTTCAGAACCAGATAAATTTTCGGGTTTCTGTTTCGGTGGTGCAATAAAATCTTTTGAAACATCATTTAGAGTTTCTTGAGGAAAAACACTGACTATATCTTCACAAGATTGCACACCAGCATCCCCACAGCAGCCAATGCACTCTTTGAAAGATAGCCTTAGGGTTGTATCTACCCAGGAAGCAGGGCGAACCATATCACCAGTACCTAAACAAGATTCGTTGACATCTGAATTGAAGAAATTACCTTTAGATGTTTCAACATTTTCCTCATTCGTCTTACTGCTAGACGTGTCCTCGCTGACACCTGTAGAAACCACAAAATTATCAACTGGCATGCTAAATCTCTCTGGAGATAGCTGTTTGGCATTAGTAACACCATGGCTCTCTTCAGAAAGACAATGGGCATTGTCAGAACCCGACATGGGCCTTGCTCCTCCAGCGGAGAAGATTGGATATGTAGCAACTTTCGAAATTGTTGTATCCCCTGAATTGGATTGTTCAACCGTTTTGCTGTTTCCTACAAAGTTAGCATTTGAAATTTTATCTTGATTACCGATTTCAATTGATGAATCTTGATCTAAACAATTCTCCTTGCAACCAGAATCCAAAACCCCATTCTCAGAAACAGTAACACCTTCCCTAGAGCTTATTAAACCATGGTCAGTACCATACCCTGATACCATACCAGAAGAACTTGGCTGGCCTTCCAGAACTTCTATCTTCTCCAGACTTGAGGAACCACAATCAGCATAGTCTTTGGACTGAAGCAACATATTGGGAGAATTGACATGCTGATACTGCCGCTTTTCAACATCTTCAACGTCATCAGCCTCAGTACTAATGTTTTCCTCTGGCAATTTATCATCCTTGTCAGTATTAGAAATACCATGCATAGAGTCAGCAGAATCAGCCTTTAACCTATTCTCATTAACCTGAGTTCCCTCATGGCTTGAAGAGCCTGTAGGGGAAGTTGAATCACTCGTTTTTCTCTCATCATTGGGTGGACATAATCTACCAGTACATGCTTCTGCATTTGGTAGACATAGTCTACCAGAACTTGCTTCTGCACTACCCATCTGTGCTACGGCATCACAATTTACCTCCACTTTTTCATTCTCGGGCATAGGTGATATTTCATTTGAGCAAAGTTGGGAATCAAAGGCGTTAGCAACATCCTTTTCAGGCTTCGAAGAATCAAGTAGATCATGGGCAAGGCCATCAGGTATAATAGTTCCATCACATTTCTTATTAGGCTGTGAGCTTGAAGAACTCAAAGTAGGGTTTACAGCTTTCTTAACCAGTCTCTTCACATTTTTCTTCTTCTTTGCAATCTTGAAAGATGTTTTAGCTAAAGCACTTCTAGTTTCATCTTTCTTTGAAACCATACTTTTAGCAGAATTCTGTATTATACTCTTTCCCGGCAAGACTTTACTCCAACAAGAAGCAGGAACTGAAGGAACATTATTCAGATTATCAGTGCCAGATGCTGTAACTTCCCCTTTCAGCTGCTTTAGGCCTACACCAGAACTGGAAGTATCCTTAGCTACTGGTATAGCATCGTCCAACTTCTCAGTTAGTTCACTAGTTTTAATTGATGAACTTGAATCATCCTTATTAAGGAACAATACTTTCCTTTTCTTCCCACTCCTAGGTGCAGCATCCATATCAGAAACAGCTGCAGAACATGAAGGAGGCGTCACAATAGCCTTGGCTACCAGTGAATTAGACTTGAAAGAAACGTCAAGCTCAACAGGGCTTCCTTGTCTCACTTTCTGTTCCATCCCACGATCTGGATATGGATTCTGATCCTTAACTCTGAAAGCTGTAGATTTGCTATCATCAAAATAGAACTGCGCCTTCTCTTCTTCTCTATTCCTAATGTTAGGTTTTTGAAGCCTTAAAAGAGCACTTTTTTTCTGTGGTAACTTCCTTGGAGTCCTACTGTATTCAAAACTACCCTCTCTACTTCCCTTGCCATTATGCCTTTCTAACTCTTCTCTGTTCCTATAGTTCTCACGTTTCCCACTAATTTGAACTCTTTCAGGTGCACTTGCCTCATGATTCCCCCTATCGATGAATGAATTGCGCAAATCAGCGGTAACCTCTCTATCATGCGGCGCCCATCTCTTACTCTCGCTCACTTGGTCATTAAATGGAAAACCACGAGAACTATCAAAAGATGAACCGTGATTCATTTGATTAGATGCAGTTCGTGAATCCCTCGAAGATCTCTCTGAATTGGATCCAAACTGAAAGCGACGGTGATGATTGTCATCACCACGACGCATTAAATACTCTTCCCCTTGCCTGATCATAGTAACGTTTCGCTCCTCTAAAAACCTAGAATTACCTTCTAATCCCTGCCTAGTTTTGACAGGAGACATGGTCTGGTTAACCAATTGACGACGATAAGACTCTGAATTCAAATTGGCAGCAGAATACGGCCTCTCCAGAGGCCATCTTTCAGAAACCCTAGGTGATTCTCTCGAATCGGCTCGGTTTTCTCGGATATTATCTTGCAATCGACGAGAAAAATCACCGTCGAAGGGTTTTTGCGGCAAAACTCGAGGGGACTCCGTAAAATTGGGAACATCAGGGTGCGACCTGCGGTGATTATAATTAATGGTATCGGGATTATGACCGAATAGGGGTTGGGAAGGGGCATGATGGAATTGAGTATGTGGCGGAGGGGGCGGTGGTCGGAGTGGTAGAGGGGATGCAGAGGGAAGGGAAGAGTGATGAGAGGCGTGGATATTGGAGTTTGGATGGAAATTGGTATGGGGACGGGGATGAGTTTGGAGTTGAGGTTGAGAATGAGGCCGATGAGGATGAGAGGCATACCTGTGGTGATGAAGGTACGGAGACCGGGGATCCATCGCCGCCGGCAGGTTGTAAAGCGATCAGGTTTTTGTGCTTCTTCTTCGTCGTCCTGATGAATGGTTGACTATGGAATTAGTGGGGCTCCTAAACTTCGTATTTCGGATTTTTACAAGCAAAGTTCATAAACAGGCAATTTCAATACTTAACAAATTAAATACGGTCTTTTCCCATTTATGAATCCGTTTCCTAGTATATGTTGACCTCGGTTATTTTTATTTTTATTCCTTTTTTCCATTTTTCGTCTCCTATTTTTCAATATCTCCCGTAAAATTGGTCATATAATAAAAATATAAAAAGAAACGTGTAAATATCAATGAATGTAAAATACTGATGACAGATCTAATCCAATTTTCATGCCAATTTCAAGGTCCCGTTTATTTACAGAAAAATAATGAGCATAGAAAAATGTTGTGTAGGAAAATAAAATATTTTTTTATGTTTGGTTGCAGTACTGTAAATTTTTTTTATGTGTGTTTACATTTCTGAAAATATTTTTAACTACGGATTTAAATATACAATGTGATATTTTAACTTATATATATATATATATATATATATATATATATATATATATATATATATATATATATATATATATATATATATATATTTA